>JACVEI010000043.1:17621-42315 GCA_018115615.1 Pestalotiopsis sp. DP-2020a | reverse complement strand
TTTTTTTTTTTTTTTTTTTTTTTTTGGCTGGCAGAGATCGGAGCATCTCATCAGCTGTCCATTAGATATTAGCCACCCCCTGCGGTGTCTCGATCTATCGCTTATCTGTGTTATGCACGGCAGCTATATGCAACGAGGCAACCACACCGATCCACGGTTCAAGCAACAGCGACAGCTTGCATCTCTGAGTTTCTCCTGTTGCACTCCCTTAGATTCAAATAAAGCTGCAAGGTCCAAAAATGTGCAAACCTCCAGTACCAAGAACAGCTTCTCAGTGTTACCCCAAGCAAGTGATATATAGTGACATATGCAGCTGCGGAGATGACATGGCCGACTCGGAGAGGCAAGACGAAAATAAAACATGATCAATGATGAAAAAGCAGGCAATCGAGACAGGCCGGGCTGGCCGTTTCACAATCCAAGTCGGTCACTGGTACGGTGGCACAGTTTTTTTTTCTTTTTCTTTTTCTGGTTTTTTTAATCCTTGGTCTGGTCCCCTCCCTGTGTGGTGGGGAAAGGAATTCGCGCAAACAGTTCGTACAAAAAAGCGGACAACAAGCTATGAATTGTACCATCCTGAGCTGCATGTCAGGGCTGCTTTACATCGCATTCCATTCCTGTGATATGAGCATGCACATAAAACGCTATACTACCTACATGCAGGGGCTTTTTGGCACAAGAGAACTAGAACTCAGTGGAGGGACATGATCGGGCGACTTTGTGATACATTCAAATCATCGAGCAACAGAAGCGCCTAGACCGAGACAGAAAGATCAGCTGTAATCTGGTCTGGAATAGCAGTCATTTATCACAATAAAAAGGAAGATTGGAAAACTTTTGGTAGGGTCGCACTGCAGAGGTGAGTATGGAGGGACGATGAATCTAGGTACATTTCCGGAATAATCCGATGAGGCTGCCGAGGCTGCCAGTCTGCGACCAAAAGCCTTGTCAAATCAGAACCGTCGATATGTCTCTTTTTTGTCGCTTCGACGTTCGCTGAGTATGACCTCTATTTTTGTCGCAAGAAAGAAAACTCTAAAAGATGAATTTAAGACATTCACTAGAAGCATTCTCCGCGATTCGACGGCTAAGCGCTATACTAAAAGAATAAGAACGATGTCTCACATTGTCCTGAAAAAGAAGGGATTATGTTCCTACTAGCCTAGTCAGGTATTGTAATATGCCCGAGACCCGGTGTACTTTTATTAATTGGAAGTCAGCCCATGCGAAGAAAAAGCTAGAATCTGGTGCTTACCCTGAGTCATTCCGACTACTGCTAGTGACAACCAAGATGACTGACTTTGATGAATCCAAGGAACAGTCAAGCTGCTAGAACTTCGAGCAGTATTCATTCAGAGTCATTTCCCTGCAAACAGCTACCCGTTAACACCGGGTTTAGGGACATAGAGCAGTGATTATTTCTCACGGCGGTTGGCAAGAGCAAGCTGGATGAAAAAGCGACCGCCGTCCGAATAAATCTTTGAGGTAAGGAAATACCAGCTCCCCGTTTCCACTTATACGAGGTGTGTTCCTCCGGACTGTTGGACTATAGTGGTATCAAATCTGTTAATCCTTCTTTTTTTTTCTTCTTTTTTTTGGTTCATTGTCGCATAGCTGGTAGTGGAGGCGTGTGCAGTGCTACACGGGAGGTCTGACGAGGTAAAGAAAAAGCAAGATACTGGTGGAAAATTGGGCCAACTCCGTGGCCGAATATAGCTAAAGGTGTTTCATGTTATCAAAGAAAACCCCATCATCTTCCTCATTGCAAGCTACGGAACCCCCCCCCCGTTAAAGGTATCTCTCAATGGCATGGCTGTTGGTACCGATTTATGGCCGTTACAAATCACATCTTCGCCGACGAAGGAGAGGCATCCATCCCTTACTTTCATTTGTTTTGGAGAAGCAAGTTCCCGTTTAGCAAGCCGCTCTGACATCAACCCCTTGTTGAGCAAACCCCATTTTCCCCCTCGGGCACGCCACGATGTCGGGCAGAAATCATTTCAACGATTGTGGCACCTTGTGCAATGCCTCCAACCTAGTCTTTTCCTCCCGACAGCACCGTTAGCGCGAATCCTGTCGACGAACATTGCCATTCCCTCTTGCCGAAGATGCCCTGTCATTTCTTCCTGGCTGCCTAGTTCCCTTTCTGTGCGTAGCTTGAGAGGCTGCACGACGTTGCGGATCGCTCCCAGCTGGGCTCCCCGCGGGATCCCTTTCCCCTCCTTTCGCAACTACAATGCCACTGATAGCAGGTTCAGCATATGATCGAGGTCTGCATTTCAGTTTTCATACCGAGAAGTCTTGGAGGGACTGCCACCCATGTTGCCTGTGATGGGAATGATGTGTGAGCGAGTGTAGACGAGCGTGTTGGACGAAACGCAATACACCTGACGTGGGCGTGCTTCGACAAACGAACGAGGAGGCAAGTGGGCTACTTGGAAGAGATTCCCTTTAGGACCCCCGAGCGATGGTCCCATGTTTTATAAACAAAAATGTCCCAATCACATGTGACCAGAAGTGCCTGTCGAGAAAGTATCCACAACCTCGCTGGCGTATGCGGTGTCCCGCATGCCGGTCTGAAGGAGTGTGCGACCGACGCAACTCAAAAGACATCCGTCGCCGCGGCCATAACCGGCCCAGGGAAGTGCGTGAGGCGTGCTTCTATTGGCGATCCGTCTGGCCATCGTGCGGACTGTCGTCGGCATTGTCCCTTCTAATCTCAAATGCGCATGGTCCGGCCTTAGCCGAGATCCGTGGCCTTCATTTCCTCTCAGGCCGATGGCTAGAAGGACTGTACATGGTGATGAGCCCGAGCGGATGTACAACTTGGTGGAGTCTGGTCCAGCCGACTCACATCTGGTATCTATCGAGGGACCACGAGGCGGCATTTGGCCCCTAGAAGTCTTTCAGTCGGGTTTCCTCTAGGCCCGCGCCAAGCGGTATTGCCTACCTATCCAACTTTATCCACAATCACTCCCAAGGCCTAATGTATTTTGACAGATCCGTCCACAGCAGAGCGGCATTGATTGGCTCCAAGCGCGGTCCTCAATTTGCCGCGCCAGCACGCGTATGAAGAAGAAGTTGTCTCTCTTGGCTCTGGCATTCGTCGAGCCCGTCGCACCACGGAATCGTAATTGAACAATCCGACATTCCGCGCCAAGAGTGTTGTGCGACCTTATCAAGCCAAGGCGTGTATGGATGGATGCCAGCAGGTAGATGTGAGCAGTGCAATGACCCTCACACCGCTCACTTCGTACGTTGCCACATTTACCACATACCACCCTGAGCGACATATTTTTGTACACTGCCGAAGAAGCAACAAGCGCACACGCAGTTGCGGCTCAGCAGCCGGATATGGGGTGGAGTCATCGTTGAGACAGCCGGACTTGGAAGCAGTGCATATCGCGATCCCATGGGGTATGTCGGCCGACGGTCGCAACTTTGAATTTCCGGGCGCTAACGCTTTGACAAAGAACCATTTTCATCCATCAAAGGCGGCGGAGGCGATGAGGCTAAGAGGTAGGGTAAGATGTTCCAGCAGTGCTGTCTTGATCGGCCGGCGGCCTCGCAGCAATGCTGCAATGTCGTATATACAGTCGACGCCTCTGGCTCTATTTCGGGCAGAGAGATTCGATTTGACTGTTACAGTCGCGGGTATGTTCGATCAGGAAGCAGATCTGGTAGCGTTGACCTTAGAGGGCGAATTAGGTCATCGCATACTTCTCAGCCAATGGTGAGGCGGCAATGATGCGGAGAAGTGGCGGATGCAACTTCAAACAGATGTCAAGATGCTGATGTTGGGGAAGATAACAGAGATGCCCAGGACCATTCACTCGCTTCGAGCCTAGGTATTGTTCCCATATTCTATAGCACGCAACGGTAACACGTTCATATGTTAGTCGCGCCTGGCACAGAAGTTTCGCGTATATTGCGCAGAATCCTGACGCCTTCGATGCAAGTTATTTCTGGCAGCCTGCTTTGCTTTTTTGGACGTACAGTACTTCTCCAACAAGAGAACTACTCAACCAACAGCAGGGATCTCTTCTCCTTCACTAAATTCTAGCGAGTTTGGCTCGGACGACTGGGTCTTGACGGCAGATGTCTGTTGAGCCACAAATATCATCACTACTCTCGATCGATGCGGTCGCCGTCTACATATTGAGCCTCTACCATTACCATGTGTCTTCCATTTATTTCTAGTCTTAGGTATCTACCCATTCCGCAGTCCAGCGACAGCCAATCCTACCCACGGTCCATTGGAGTTGTATCAGCTCAAGAGCCTTACCTGCCACACTTCCAACAATCTTTCGCCTATGAAAGGAGTCCGAAGGGCATGCGACGATGTTCATCCGCGAGGATCGACGATGAATGTAACCTTTCGCTTTTCAGACTGATTTTCGTTTCACTCGATGATATTTTTAATGATTGTCCTAAATCCTGCTCAAACGTATACATCTCCTCGCCTGCGCAAATGTTATGACGCTGAAGCCCTGCCATCCAGGGCAATGCAGCCCATCTCGTCGCCCGGAGGCGGTAAGGCTTCATCGCAATCGCATGTTGGTTGAGAGAGCCCAATGCGTGCATGAACATCTCTGCCATTGGTCCCGATACTCTGAACTGCCATGGCGGCCCGTTCTGTTTGATTCCTCGGTGACTTGCTGCGGTGAGCTGAGAAGATTCGTTGGTCCAATCGCGGCAGATCTGATCGTGAGCATGATGCTATTCCACCCCTCAGCGTTGCAAGCGCTACACCCTCTCTCTGTGATACAGCCTCAATGCCGTCAAGATATATCGTTCCATGCGTCGAGGCGATGTGGCCCGGTGTGTATGTTAAGTTACATCTACGTGGTTCCAGTGCAGAAATATGCAGATCACAGCTTCGATTTGGGCTTAAAATGCATCCAAGCAGCCCAAAAGTTTGTGCTGTGTGTCAAGGGAATTATCACTTTCATAATCACTGAGGTTGCGGACGTGGGAAATGGATGAGGCAGGTCTTGCTGAACAGGGTGCGATCCCTGTGTCTTCCGTTGTTCTCCCGGAATCGAACCAGCATGGGATGTCACCGCCCACAGCTGCGCCAGGCTTCTTGGAGGAGGGTATCACTTCTGAAGTCCCTGCATACCCGTCTGGTAAGTTGAAGAACTATGTTGTTGGTCGTCCAGAGAGCTGAAGCAGTTCAGAAACTCGGAGCAAGACAGCCAGCCAGTCTGCGTCCTTTTCACAACAAAGTAGAATGATCTCCTTCCAACAATAATCATTTAGCCCCTTTGTCTAACATGTATCAATAGGTGATTCAACACCTCCCGGATGGCCAACCATAGCTGCGAAACAGTCCAAGCCGTACAACACCGGCATTTTGCGAAAGTTCGACATGTACGATCGAAGGGTTCTTGTGGACCAGCAGACCAAGATCTGGGCACTCGGAAGGATACTGCAAGACATGGATGCAGAGGACGCGCGGAGTAATATGGATCGACTGGAGACATTGGATTTTGATCCAACCCACCTCATCCACACTAGTCGTCACGATATCGGCCAGCACTCGGACTCGAGCACTATCGGCGAACATTCTAAGCCGTCGGCTGAAAGTCTACTAGAGCAGGCTTCGGAAGAGAGTATATCATCTCCGTGCGCCGAATACTCCAAGGACCAAGTCCTGGAGGCATTGACACAGAGGATAACAAATTACTGTATGGAAACCACACATTTCTCCGACTTCTCAGTGATGCATGGAAACAGCAGCTGATTGTCTAGATTTGCTCATCACTCTATCCAGTCAAGTCGAGAGACTGCCTCGAGTCAGCCGTTACTCTTACGAGAACTTTCGGAAGTTCGTTCAAGGCGATATCCCTCGTGACAGCGACGCATGGCGTGCCCTCATGGACGAAGAGGACGACTTCATCACCACGAGGAAGGGGCTTGTGCATGAGAAGTTCGAGTGGCTCCTGCATGGGCAACCGAGATTTGGACTTGACGTGAGCCGACATTCCGCCGCCCATCCTCTCATATTCACTACTGTTCAGGGGTGCTGACGTTGTTTTCAGAATATATTCATGAGACTATTCAGACATCGTGAGGAGTCCGACACCAAGAATAAATACGTCAGCCCAACCAAGCTTGAGTTCTTCAGCAAGACGATCATCGGGCTGTTCTGCATGGCGATGCTCGCCGGCCCGGTAGGGATACTGTTGCTCGTGCCGCTTTCCGATGCACAGTCCTTTGGCATTGTTGTTGCTTTCTGCAGTGTAGTCGTGCTAGGGCTGAGCGGCCTGGACAGCTTCTACGCGACGCTTGTGGCGTTCAGCACATATATGGCTGTTTTGGTGACTTCGCTGTCGAATCTGTACCAGGCTCGAAATCATTGACTTTTCTTGGCGAGGGGGGAAGGGAGAGGCTCTTGCGTAACATACATTGTCAAAAAGGGATAATAAAATGGAAGTGTGAGAATAGATGACCATGACAGAATGAACTTTCACTTGGATAAAACACCTTTTGCATATCATGTATGAGTTTATTTCGCTAACAAGAGTCTAATACTAGACATGAAAGGGTCCGATTCAAGGTTTGGGGTCGCTTTTGTGTCGCCGCCACAGCTTTGGTCGTGGCGATTGTCGTGGCGATTGTCGTGGCGATTTTTCATGAGCGTATTGCTGCTCTTCTGAATGGTCAATAGCCAAATGCCTTTGCATCCAATGTGGCGCATGGATGATCTCCTCGTAGGGATCAAGACTGTTAAGATGCTCTGGGTAGCGAAATGTCATTTCGACGAAATCATATGTATACATGCGCCACATGAAAGGCCTGAGTTGGTCTTCAACGTGCTTGAGGAGAATAAAAAGGCGTTGGTATTGCTCAAACGGGTCCTCTTGGTAATGATCGGGCGCGACGATCCGGACCCGATTATCATTTATGTATAGAATCGGTATGACGGCAAAGTTATCGTATTCGGGGGTTTGCGATATCTCTAATCGGTGTATATACTTCCACATCTCGACGACAGAATCCAGGTCTGTGACTCTGACGTCGCCAGATGCAACGTCTTCGAGGAGCCTCTTGAAAGCGATGAGACAATAGGCCAGACTCCAAGCTCGTTTGGCTTCGTTGGGAACAGAATCTGGGGCCTGGACCAGGCTGGGTTGCCTGTCGAATCCCTCTTTTAGTTGTCTCTTGAGCTCTGTAATGCTTACAAGGCCAAAACTCTCTTCGAATTCATCAATAGTTTGGTTTCGTTCTCGAAATAGTCGGAAGACCAGGCAGATGTCGTGCCATGGTGACTGTGGGGAAGTTGGATCTCCTATGTCTATCACGACACTATACATCCAGGGTCTGAAGCAATTGGCCCAGAAGTAAAGTACAGGTTGTGATATGCGCAGATGATGCAGAGATATCCTATCCGCGAGCCCAAAGTAGTGAACCAATTTCTCCGGATATTGATGCATCTGGTTGTGATATTTGAAAACACGCTCATTTGGTCGGGTGACGCGGTCTTCGGACATCTCAACGTCTTGTCTCTGATGCACCACCAAGAGGGATGGCGGCATCAAGGTTGCCTCGTCGGGGGTTTTGGTTTGCATCTTCTTGGCTAGAATGGCCGCAGCCAGATTTGTAGTCGAAACGACGTTGGGGATTGATGAGAGATAGATACAGTTGCTAGACGTGAATAGCAAAGCCTATGCTGAAACGACTATGTCGAATAATTCTGTAGTGAAGAGTTGATGCTCAGAGCAGCCACAAGAGTGATGATCAAGGTGTCATATCCAAGAGAGGGAGACGAAGGTCGAGTCTGCTCGCAATCCGGAGAAGGGTCATTTGTTGACGAAGATGGTACCTCATCTTTGGCAGTCGCGATGAGCTACACTGTAGCAATGATGGACGGGTAGTAACACTACGATGGGTTGCACTTGCACTTATGTGGGCATCAATCTAACCTAGCAGGTATGCACCCAACATGAATCCTTGAGCTTGATGACGGAAGACCTCGCGTTCGAAATGGAATATTACAGCCTCTCACGTACCGGCCAGTCGCATCTCATCAACCTTGAGTAGCAGTCACTCCACCATCCTTGAGATAAAGGCCCTGTACGTATATGGCTCTTCGCGTCTGTATCATTGACTATGAGCACAGTTTTAGCCAAACCAATTTTCCAATGTCCCCATCTAAGACTCCTGCAAATCCCACAACGTTCTGAACAGACCCCCACTGCTCAAAAGTGCATCAGGAGACCCGACCTCTGCTACCTTGCCGTCCTTGAGCACGACGATCTTGTCGAAGTCCGCGACGGTCTTCAGTCTATGTGCTACTACGATCGTTGTCCACCTGGCAAACTCTTTCCTCAGCAGGCTCTGGATGGTTTCGTCTGTTTGGTGGTCGAGGCTGCATTTTTGTGGTTAGCGGGCATAGAATCTGAATGACTGTGTTTCTACAAGGTGACTTACCTGCTTGTCGCCTCGTCGAGCAGCAGAATGCGGCTCCGTCGTAGCATTGATCTCGCGAGGCAGAACAACTGCTTCTGTCCCGCGCTCAGCCAGTCGGCATCGAAGTCGGCGTCTAGTCCTCCTTTGTCCTCCACCACCGGCAGGAGGCCAGTCTTCTCCAGCGCGGCGAGAAGCTCATCATCGCCTAGGCAGCATTCCGAATCTAGATTGTAGCGCACTGTTCCGGACAATAGTATCGCGTCCTGGGGTAAAGTGACTAGTCTCTCACGGAGGGTGTCGACCTTCAATGTTGAAGTCTCAACGCCGTCGATTGTGACAGTGCCTCCACAAGGCTCATACAGGCGTAGAAGGAGGGCGAGCAATGTAGATTTTCCGCTTCCAGTACGCCCACATATGGCAACCTTCTCGCCGGGATTGATTTCCAGGTCGATTCCGTCCAAAACCATGTGGTCACCAAACTTGGCGCTGAGTTGTGAGATGGATATGGCACCCTCGGCTGGCCATTGTGCAGAGGGCTCGTCTGTACCCTCCTTCTCTCGTGGTGTCTCGCTGGTGAACTCCCTGATGCGGGTGATTGCGCCCAGCGATGTCTCCAGCTCCGTCCAAAATATGATAACTTGAGACATGGTCATGCCAAAGCTACTCAGGTTTGTCAATGCGACACCCAACAGTCCAGGCTCGACCCGGTCCCTGAGTCCGACCGAAAGCCCCACCAGCAGTACACCCAGGCCCGCAACGGTCAGCTCGAGCACCATGGTGAGCCATCTCTGCACACAGTACAGGAGGTAATAGGGGCGCTGCGATGTGTCCAGGTGTTGAATGTGCTCGCCATACGACTTATCAGACCACGAGAAGGCTCGAATCGTCGTCAACCCGGCAAAGGAGGAGATGAAGAAGGAGTAGAGAGGTGATTTTGTCTCGAGATCCAGCAGTCGGAGCTGTCGAGAGGTCCTCAGATAGAACTTCTGAACAAAGAACAGCACAACGCCGAGAAATGGTATGACGACGGCCAGGAAGCCCGATGAAACACACGTCAGGATGATCTCGCCAATCGCGGCAACAAACACTGTCGCAACAATCCGTTAGCTATCAGCGCTGTCGTAGTCCATTGAGGCATAACCCACTTTCAGAAAGCTGCATCAGTGAAATCGGCAGAGGAAAGTCAACCAACGTCATGTCCTGGCTGAATCTGTTGACCAGCTGCCCGACATCGGTCGCGACGAAATACGACATTGGCGCACTGTTGAAGGAGAGCTACGTCAGAAGTTGCAGCTACCATCGGAGAAGCTCGACTCACCGCATCGTGACCTCGAGAATGGCCCAGTGCAGTTGTTTAGCAGATCTGGGAATGATGCGAAGCATAAATATTCTGGCATTGTGAGTCAATGATCAAAAATGATGGGCATTTCTGCAGGCTGAAATGGATCTTACGAGAACTGAGTCACAATGCCTCCGAGGTTGAGAACGCAAAAAAGAATGTATACACCAATCCACTTGCCCGGATCTTCTGTCGGATTCCTGGCATTGGCTGCAGTCCAAAAGTTGAGCCATAGCGCTGTAATCTATTAGCTACCGTATGCTTCTTAGGATGTATGGACTTACGTTGAATGATGCGGCATGCTGTTTGGAATACAATCAGGAAGCAGAAAATGATGAACGAGGTACTCATGAGCGATCGTAGGTAGTAAGGCAGAGAGCTGTTGACTTTGCCTCTCTGCTTTTCCTCCGCGTCGGCAGGAGATGTCTTGCCCCTGGACTCCACCTTGATCTTGTCGTGGATGCTTTGGCCTGTGGACTCTTCAGACTTGTGAACAGCCTCAGGCGTCTGCGAATCAATTTCGTCACCTTCGCTCTCCTCATCGGAACTTTGCCGGAATTGGAGGCCACGAATATAGTCGTTTGAGTCCTTGAGCGATTCAAACGATCCATCTCCAGTAAGCGTTCCGTTTTCTCCCAGCACGATGAGTCTGTCGGCATACGGAAACCATTGAGCTGGGACGTAGTCAGCGAATACGTAAGAAAACACAAAACGCGAAACCTGCATACCATTATGTGTAGCCATTATGATCGTGGTGCGCCGCTTCCTCAGCAGCCCGTTCCTCCCGAACATGGCTGCGAAGCACTTGCTCGCAGTGTCGGCGTCAAGGCCTTTCATGGTGTCGTCTAGAATGACCACTCGTTTGCCGCTGTATACAGCTCGGGCCAGTGCCTTGTTTCTGTCAGTCTTCTTGAATTACTGAGATAATAGTTTCAAATACTGACTATTCTTTGCTTTTGTCCGCCGCTCAGTGAGATGCCTTGACTACCGACCTGGGACATGTCACCCTCGGGCAGATGGTCTAGATCTTCGTCGAGCTGGCATGCTGTCAGGACTTGCTTATAATACTTTTCGTCGTATTCGGAAAATGCCACAATATTCTGTCGAATGGTCATATTCAGAATCCATGCATCCTGGTCGCAGTACGCGATATCGTCCTGATCGGCGACCTCGACAGAGCCGGCGTGAAGGTAGGTCTCTCCGAGAAAGCTCTTTAGCAAAGTCGACTTGCCGGAAGCAACGGGTCCCACCACCAAGGTAAATGATGAAGGCTGGATTTTAGTATTTATATCGTTGAGGGTCGAATTATCCTGGTCATCAGTCCAACCAAACGAGGCATTCGTGAGAGTGAGGAATGCTGCATCTGCTGCTTGAGAGTCTGGTGTTGGTTTCTCATCTCCGTGGGCAGACGGTTGATACTTGGTCCGGTAGTCGAACCTCTTCTCAAGGAGGAGAAAGGCTTGGATCCGATCCAGGCAAGCCAATGCTTGAGCGATCTGGCCGAGGGACGCAACAAGAAGTGCCACTGTATATATATGCGTAAGAGCGAGGCATCCGGGCATGATATGGAGTCAGGATTACATACCCGGCATCTGGAGGATACTCAGGAGGCTCAGCGACGTGAATGCCTGGTTGATTCCGAGCGTGGTTCCATTTATCTTTGCGACGATGGCGTAGACGGTAAAGGTCACGGCGGATATCGTCACCATCGGGGCGGTATCTGCATCATGATTATAATTAGAGAGCCGCAACCAAGTATAGATGAACCCAAGCACTGACTCATAGAAATGAGGAGTATTTGTATCCGGCGGAACTTTTTCGACTCGGCTAGTTCAAAGTCTCTCAAGCCTTGTATCTGCTTCGTGAGCGCTCTGCTGAGACCCAGCATTTTCACGCCCTTGATTGTGCCCAGAATGTCAGAGGTGATGCCAACACGTTTTTGTATGGCGGCGATCCACATCTTTTGTCGGGTGGGTATCACTAACACGGATATTAATATCTCATCTTTTGTTGCTCTTGGTTGCAGCCACAGGCGCTGCACCTCTCATTCAGCACTTGAGGACTCACACTTTGCGATCACTCCGCCGCCGAATGTACACAAAAGAACCACCACCAACGGGGCCACGCAGACAGGTCCTAGTTGTAGACCGAGAATATAGAGCGCAACTCCGACCTGGATTATATGCGGTACAAGATCCACGAGCCAGCGGCCGCTCAAGCAGATCCGATCGACGTCGGTGCTCATCAGAGTCAGCGCGGTGGATGAGTTCTGGCTCTGGGCTCGAACATGGAGCATCTCCCGGTAAACGATACCCACCAAAACGCCACGTACTTGTACCATGAGTCGGTATACCATAAATTGGAAGATTTGATTTGTTATCTATGGAAGCATGATTAGTGAAGTGGGTTATGCAACCGGATGGAGTAAGACATACTGCTATGCCGGTATAGACGATGCCCCAAGCTCCGATCAGCCCATATCCGTAGCTCGTAGGTAAGCTCTGGTGGTTCGTGATATAATTAAGAGTGGTCTGGACGAGAAACGGCTGGGTCAGGACTAATGCGACGTGGAATGCACGAGGAATCCAGGCAATCAGAATCTCCGTAGCGAAATTTGAAATAACAGCAACAGACAAGCAATGCTTTCTCGACTTATTGACTGCCTCGATGTCAGCTTGGATACTTGGATATGAATACCTGTTTCTCTCACCTCGGTTCCATGAACCCTCAAGCTTTTCTGTCAATCGGGCGCCGCCGAGATCCTCATCGAGGGGATACAGATCTTCCACGCCCAGGTTCTTCTTATAGCCGGCACGCAGGAGGGGGTTCAGCCAGGCCAGGAGTGTACGACCAAACATGCCGGATCTTTCGAGCGGAGATGCACTGATTTTGTCTGTTGCGTGACGGTACTTGGGCAATGATTCGAGTGCCAGGATGACAAGTTTGAGAAGCAACACAACTGTCATCAAGGATGCCCCGACATTGTTGTCTTCAATAAGCCAATGAGTCCTTACACGGGCTAGGTCGAGCAAAGCCGTAAAGAAGAAGTAGATTTGATTGACCATAGCAGGTCGGACGACAGACTTATGTTCGAAGTCTGAGAGGACCGCCAGACTCAGGGTCGCGAATAATGCGCACACCCGTTCCGGCAACGTCAGTCGCGTGCGGACTCCATGGTTCCAGAGAGCCAGAAGCGCAGTTTGAAATACGGCTAGAATTACGTAACTGGTCTTTTTGCATGTCAGTATCATAGTCAAATCATGGCATCGATTTCGATTGAGCAGCGACTGACAATTTTGGACGTGCGGCCTAGGGGCCAACTAATCACTTTTGGTATCCTAAAGATGTTGTAGATGCGGAAAATGCAAACAAGAATGATAACAACGGATGGAACCAGGCTCAGGATGGAGTTCTCAAACAACAGAGTGAAATCAAAATTGTGGCAATCAGGTCCGGGTCCCAGTGCGGGACCAAAATCGTTATCATTATCGCATCTCTTCATGGAGAGCGATATGGAGGGATGGTAATGTTGATTGTGTTTTGAGGGTTGATCATAATTAGATCAGCCTTGAGATTCAGGCTGTAGTACATATGTATTTGAATAGACGCTGGAGTGAAGAGTCATTCCTGTAGGTACGTTGCACCCGACAAGGTCCATTCCCGAAGCCGACTTGTCAGACTGCATAACTTGAATTGGCAGGAGCCTGATTAGATTGCAGGGATTGTATGAGGCTCCAGGATATGGCAAAAGAAAGGGAAAACTCTGCAGAGGCATCAGATCATCCAGGCAACAACTTCCCGTGCCTAAGGGTGTTCTACCACATTTTCGTTTCCTATAATCAGCCGCCCCAATCTTCTCCCGTATGACTTTGTTTCAACGGCGAATGACGTATACACGGTGGTTACATAATGCTTTTACTGGATGGACTCGAGATACTTCTCTTCTCTTCTCTTGTCGTGGTGCGTTCTTCAATGCATGAGGAGGCCGCAGAACATATTTACCAATTACAACGTTCGGTTATAAAGACTATATGATGCGACAAAGCCAAGCAAGACATCTATTGCATTTGGTTTTGCCTCTTCATCTTATCATCCTACTCTTGACTAAATGTTTTGCCGCCGTCTGGGACATCGTTATGCCTGCATGTACGCCAAGGCCGAGATCATTAGTACCGAACTCCGGTCGGAATTGGAATGCCGGGTGCCCAGCACGCCACTAGTGTATACCTGCCGTGATACCTAGGTCTATACGAACCACGCATATCCAGTATGTAGTCGGATCATTCGTATTATTCTAGAGTCCTTTCAATCCCCAAGTAGTCTCCAGCAAGAGCATGTGGCGATAATTTCCCCTCTTTGACACATTCATTCGTACCTACCTATCTGAAGGCTCTTCATCCTTTGTTCGTGGGCAATGCATCAATTGAGACAAACCCTTTGTCTCAGTGGCAGTCGGGGTCGTGGACTTTGAATACGGCCAAAGTCCGTTTTCATTGACAAGAAACAAAGCAATAAGATAGCTCAAGTTATTGGAATGTATATAACCGCAAGAATTCACCAATGTCTCAATGCCTCCATATTCACTTCTGCCAGTGCAACTCTACTCATTATTTCGAATTTGGAACGATATAGTTCTCGTACATCAATCACTAGCTCAGGTGGCAAGAAATCTGGACGAGGACTGTCTGCGACGCTTTGTCTCAAAAGTAAAAACATCATGGCTTTGCACGAGGAGAACACCATTAGTCCCATCGACGACACCATATACGCGCCTACGACGGAGCCAGCCGAGGATGTCGAAATGCAGGAGTACCACTTCGACCCCGAGCGCGAGGTATGGGGATCGCACGAGGACGTGAACCAGTACAACCCCGGCGGTTTCCACCCCGTCCACATCGGAGACGTCATCAATGACCGCTTTGAGATCGTCCACAAGCTGGGCCAGGGAGGCTTCGGCATGGTCTGGCTGTGCCACGACAATCTGAAGCGAAGCTGGAGGGCGCTCAAGATTCTCGCTGCTTCGCAGACCGATAGCTCCAAGGAGCGTTCTGTGATTCAGCATCTCATGAAGTACCACATGCCAGACAAGCTCCAGGAAAACCACCTTCTCATGCCACTCGAAATGTTCACAATCGAAGGACCGAACGGCAAGCACGTCTGCCAAGTCCTGCGGGTGATGGGATACTCGGTCGGCCAATGGCGAGAGGAGCTGGAGGACGAGGACGAGGACAAGTCCGGGGCCAAGATGAGGGATATGTGCTACCAGATCGCCCAGGGCGCGGCCCTGCTGCACTCGGTCGGCGTGGTGCACGGAGACCTCAGGCCGGGCAATATACTCATGGAGATTGACCAGAAAGCCCTCAACAGCCTCTCCAAGGCCGCGCTGCTGGAGCTGATTGACGAACCGCCCTCCACCATTCCGATATACACAAAGGATGGGGAAGACTGCGGCTCCCATGCTCCGCGCTACACCGTCGCGCCCATCTACGGGCAGTGGTACTCCAAGTTCCTGCTGCCCCAGGTCGCCATTGGAGATTTCGGCGAGTCGTTCCGCATCACCGACCCCGAAAAGACGACCGGGATCCCCCTGGACTACGCCGCGCCGGAGATCGTCCTGCCGGGCCGGGCCGGCCTCGGCAGCGACATCTGGTCGCTGGCGTGCACGCTGTACGAGGTGCGAACCAGCAAGGCGCTCCTGGGCTCGGACGAGGCCGGCGGGGCCCGCGTCGGCGCGCTGGTGCACGAGTTCGAGGCGCTGCTGGGCCCGCTGCCGGAGCCGTTCCGGGCCCGCTGGGAGGAGGCCGACTACATCAAGCCCGACGTCCTGGACGCGCCCAAGAAGGACGCCGACCTGCTCGCGCTCGACGAACGGCCGGGCGCCGTGCGGCCCGCGACCTGCAGCCCGTCGCAGCTCGGGCTCGCGCGCAAGATCCTCGTGTCGGGCACCCCGTACGACGACGTCTTCTGCGGCCTTCTCGGCAAGAAACGCGGCGACTACGAGACGCACTTCTACGACGAGGAGGAGCTCGAGGACATGCGGGAGAGCGGCGTGGACATGGAGGCCTTTTTCGCACAGGCCAGGCGCGAGGCCGCCGAGCAGGGGTACAAGTACGCCGAGGAGGAGATCCTGGCCCTCGGCGACCTCCTCGGCCAGATGGTCAAGTACGAGAGCGAGGGGCGCCTGGCTGCGAGCATGGTGCTCCAGCACCCGTGGTTCGAGGACGTGGCGGCAAAGGACGACGCTGTTTCTGCATCTGTACCCGCACCAAAACCAGTGGAGGAAGCACAGGAGGAGTCTAGCAAAGAAGATGCTGAGAAGCCACTACTTCGGCGGGAACAGCAAGACCTTCGAGAATCACTTCCCATGTCTTCTTCCCGCGGTTCTGCCCTGGTTGGAACATTGATTGTGCTTCTATTTCTGTTGGCTTGTATTGCTGCTTATGGATTCGTAAAACCAGAGAGTGGAGTTGCCAATGCAGTTCGGGAAGGGTTGAAGGGCTGGCAGCCTGTATCTTGTACTTGTAGTAAGATCTCTCAAGATCTCTGATCAAATTGAGGTGATCGTATAGTTCCAAAATAGTACTCTTCAGATTTGCACGTTTGCTACCTATGTTCCAATGCACTGTACGCTTTCGAGATCTCAATGACACTGGACAACAGACAAGATCGCATTGTCTTTGATGGCTAGTCAACTAGTCTTTATCTAGATTCAAAGTACCTCATTCAATAACACGAGTATCTGCTGGACTGGTGCCCTTTGTGCAAATGCTTTGTGTTGATTTCAATGTTCTGGCGTGAAAGCAATTCCCAGTATACATTTACTTGATCATGGAAAAGCTCGAGGGAGCGTCAACTCTCTGAGCTGGATGTAGATCTGGCAGGACAAAATGACACGATTTAATATCGTTTGGGTTCCTGGGATGAGGCTGGGCCCCGGCGCCCGTCACGATGAGCAATTACTGCTACGACTAAGAACCAATGGAGTCCGGCGCACAGTTGGAACCGGCCGCCAGGATGACCCCAAGGTAAGCCTATCAAGATGGAACTTCAAAAGATTTCACTGCTCACAACTTGGCAGATCGTTTGGCTCGGCAGGCCAGAGAGGTTCGGGCTGGAGAGACTTGAGAGCATCATAAGAGGTGAAGCCCGTAGTTTCGGTTTACCCTACGTCTGGGTAATGTCAGTCTATTCCACGAAACTAAGCTATGCATAAGAAACACATCTAGCTAATGACCCATCCAGGATGGGAGTGCACAACCAGTCTACAACAAGAAAGACGTTCAAAATGGAGAGCGGGAAAGTTGTACGCGAGATGTCCGACGACGACTTCCACGTGACAGTCCGAATGGGCATCGATGCGAACACTTGTAACCTACACGGTCATCTATACCTAAATCGGAAGAAGACTCTTATTGAGGATCCGGTCACGGGAGCCATGGTAGAGAGGCGGTACTCGACACGACTTGCCACGGAGGAAGAACGGACGTATGTCGGTGGCAGGCCACGGCACTTGTGGATATGGGGCTATTATAATGACGACTGGCCGAGGAAGGGTGGTCGGCTGCCAGATGCTCCTTTTAGAAAGAAATCTGTATACCGAAGGGATAGCAAATATAGACAAAGGTAATTGGGTAGCATGTGCTTTCATGCACATGCACTGTCGGCGTATTTCGTACTTGGAGATAGATATAAGGATTAGACTTTTTCTTATTTTCTAATGGTGTGTAGCAGCCAACATCTTGATACACCGTGATAATTGATGACCGACACTACACCCAGATTCATGATATTACCCCTAGTACTACAATCCAGGGTTGCGACCACTCGCCAATTCCGATACAACGTTAGTCCTGTCCATCGTCGTTTCCGCCACCATAGTCATCATTCATGTCCGGCATCCAGCCCTTGGGACGCTCATTGCCTCGGACAGTCACACCATATCCGACGCGCTCCACCTTTCGCACCTGTTCGATCATGACGTCCTTCTTCTTGAGGTAGTTGCGGTCCTTCAAGTGGATGAGCTGCAGCATGCTCGAGACGTCCTGCAGGTCGCCGAGGATGTTCCTGGGGGCGGCGGCGGCATCGTCGCCGTCCGTCATGGCCGAGTCCTCGGCGTCCGGCTTCTCGCCGGCGACGGGTCCGGTGGGGATGGCGCCGGTGAGGGCCGTCACGGTGGTGGCGAACCGCATCATCTCGCCCGTGAGGTCAAAGATGCCGTAGATGTAGTCGGCGGCCGTGAAGGGGATGTTGACATCGCCGAGCGCCTCCTGCGTGGTCTTTGGGGAGATGAGACTCTGGTGCTCGAGGTAGTGGGCAAATGAGATGGCTTCGACAAACTCCTCGAGGCAGATGAGATTGTAGCGGTACCGGCGGATGCCAGAAACGTCGTCCACAATGGTTGAAAGCATCGACTTGATCTCCACCAAACGCTCCTCGTTCTCCTTGGTGATGTTGGCGGGAATGGGCTGGCCAAGCTTGCGCACTCTGGAAAAAGCAGTATTAATTATGAGGTCATGGGAGAAATGTCAAAATAATTAATTTTTACCTCTGCAGTGAAAAGATGCTATAATCAAGTCAGTAAATTGCCAGCAGGACGTTGCTGTGTACAACTCACATCTTCTTGCTCAGGGCCGTGACATCCCGCGAGACCTTGACGATCTTCTCGCGGCGATCATGATGCTTGTCGAGCTCGTTGCGGAAGCCCTCAAACATGGACGTGTACTCGTTTCGGGGCACATCGCGGACGGGCAGGTCCTTCTTGTTGCCCTTGTAATCCCTCTTGACTCCAGGCATTCTGTTCCCGTGCTGTCCCGACGCGCTCGACTTGTCGTTACTGATCTCGGACATGGTCGCTCGTTCGCCTTTGGCCCTAGCGAAACGACGATTCTTGAGGTATGGAGATGTGGGTATCAAACGGTCGAGACGCCGGGGCGTGCTTTTAGGACTTCTCTGGGGTTTCGAAGTTCTACGCGAGACGGCGCCACTAAGCTGGGCCAGGCCTAAAGCTACAGGGGCTAACAAGGGATGATGAATTGAATTGTAGCCACGCATTACCTGTTACAGCAGCAAACATTTGTTATATGCAAACTTCATCCGAAAAAAAAAACACTTCATCTGAAGTGCCCAATATCCAATTGATAACTCAATTGATCGCCATTTTCGGACTCACATAATCGGGCATAAGTTTGGTGGCTGACGGGCAAACACCGTATGGCAGCGATCTGAACAGCACATCCTGCAACAGTGAGAGGAGGACGTTGATATTGCAAGACAACCACAGGCTGTCCAAGCTTTGACAGCTCACGGAAGATCATGGCGAGTCTCATATCGGCATTCTTCGAGTCGCCAGTGCTCGTCTTCGCGGCGGCGTTCCTCCTGCGCGCCGTGCTGCTCGTGTACGGCCTCTGGCAGGACGCCAACTCGCCCCTCAAGTATACCGACATTGACTACCTGGTCTTCACGGACGCGGCGCGGCTGACCTTTTCGTCCTCGTCCGCGTCCTCGCCGTACGCGCGCGAGACGTACCGCTACACGCCCGTGCTGGCCTGGATGCTGTATCCGACGACGCTGCCGGGCGCCTTCTTCTTCTCGTCGGGCAAGGTGCTCTTCGCGGCGGCGGACCTGGCGGCCGGCTGGCTGCTGGTCGCGGTGCTGCGGCGGCACGGCGGGCTCGCGACGGGCGCCGCCCTGCGCTACGCCTCCATCTGGCTGCTGAACCCCATGGTCGCCACCATCTCGACCCGCGGCAGCTCCGAGGGCCTGCTGGGCGTGCTGGTCGCCGCCCTGCTGTACGCCGTGCTCGAGCGCCGCGTCGCCGCCGCCGCCGTCCTGCTCGGCCTCGGCGTCCACTTCAAGATCTACCCCTTCATCTACGCGCCGGCCATCGTCTGGTGGATGGACGGCGAGCGGGTGCCGTCGTCGTCTTCTTCTTCTTCTGCTGCTCCAAGCTCCCCAGCGGCGACGTCTCTGATCCGGCGGTTCGTGACGCCCGCCCGGCTCCGCCTCGCCCTCATCAGTCTGGCCACGTTCGCCGGCCTGAACCTCGCCATGTACGCCCTGTACGGGCACGACTTCCTGCAGCACACGTTCCTGCACCACGTCACGCGGATCGACCACCGGCACAACTTCAGCCCGTACAACATGCTGCTCTACCTGGCGTCGGCGCAGCCGCACCTCGGACCCGCCGCCCCTCTCGGTCTCAAGATCGAGAGCGTGGCGTTCGTGCCGCAGCTCCTGCTCAGCTGCGTGCTGATCCCCCTCGTCGGCGCCAAGAAGGACCTCGCGACTACCATGCTCGCCCAGACGTTTGCCTTTGTGACCTTCAACAAGGTCTGCACGAGCCAGGTACGATGCCGACGCCATGCCCCCTCCCCCTTCCCGTGGACAAGAATATCACTGCTGACGCTGATAGTATTTCCTATGGTACATGATCTTCCTGCCGCTGTATCTGCCAAACTCGTCGCTCATCCGCCGGCCCGCCCTGGGTCTCACGGCTCTTGCGTTGTGGGTGGCCACCCAGGGGCTGTGGTTGCAGCAGGGCTACAACCTAGAGTTCCTCGGCCAGAGCACCTTTGTTCCCGGGCTGTTCTCTGCGTCGCTGGCTTTCTTCTTGGTCAATTGCTGGATACTGGGCATCATCGTCGGAGATCTGGATCGTCAGGCCCCCGTCGGAAAATCAAGCAGGACAGTTGGCGCCAAGTAGTGACATTTTGGAACATTTGTCAAAGGCCGATCAGGAATCAGAGATGAGGAGAACCGATGCGAGCTTGAATAGTATAATCACCAAACATATCGAGCAATACAAGACATGTCAATTTCGATCGAAGCTTCTACCAAAGTTGAGATTGATACACCATTCTGCGCTTCTTTTGATTGCAGTGTCTTGTTTTGCCTGATGCCACCGCATTGATGCTAGCTCGCATATACGGACACGATAATGGAACTCCGCAAATTGCACAGATCTAGACAAAAGGCAAGCACTGCGCCATCACAGTATATCTGTCGTGGCGAATGAGAACTCCTCCCTACTTTCAACCATGTCTCCCCTGAACACCAGACCATTATGCTTTCCCATGCTAGTTCAACAAAAATGAATAATCGATCGTCACAAAAACTCCTTCCTATTGATTAGGTGGTTGCCCTCCTTGGAGGTGTTCGCAGGTGCGCGCCATCCTCTAAACGCCTCAAATTTTGCAAATAAAAATGACCTTGGAACGCCGTGCCGCGGTGTATGTGGTTTCAAACAAAGAAAATTCGTCATCTGCTGGGAGCCTCTGAGCAACTGGCCTGATGGGCGATGGCATTGTGTTCTGATGTTGTGCCCATCTATCGGAAGAGGGTCATGCAGCCCTGACGGAGCTTCGCAGTAGGATTCTATACTATAGTAATACCTCCGGTCAGTAAGGCGTAATTGGCAAGTTTGAGAGAGAGCACTCTCGACTTTGGAAAGTCGGGACTGATCACAAGGCGGTTCTCCTTGTTGTAGCCCACTTCGCCAAAGCTCTCGGCCGTTGCTTCAAAACGTGCATCTGGCCTGGCGCGATTGAGCTCGGCGATGATCTGGTCACTCCATACGCCTGAACACCAGCCATCCTTAATGACAAAGTATGGGTTCAGCGGAGGAACGGGTGAATCTGTCGAGTTTGTTAATATGCGTTGGAATTTCACCACCCTCCATCTTCAACATACCTAGATCCACGTATCGGATCCGCAGAAGATCCACCTGCTTGAGACGTTCCAAGCAGCGAATTCCTCCGAGTACGAGCTGCTCAAAGGCGTTGATGAAATGCATGTCGGTGATGCCGGAGCCGGACTCGTTCCACTGCGCGTTTTGGCGACAGCAGTTCTTGACGGTGATATCGATCGTCTTGAGGCGGCTAGTACGTGGGTTCGAGTACTTGGTCAATGTGTCGAAAAATGTGTGGCATACCCGGCCTGTGTACGACAGGTGCTCTAGAGAGCTGGCTGCCTTGGCCAGCTTTTCGCACCAGTGCAGTTGCTCGCAAACCTTGAGGTAGTAGGGAGGGCACGTGAGCTCGCGGCGATAATCCGTCTCCAGACTCAGATTGAGCTTGGTAATCTTGGACTCCAGCATCTCCAGAGTGCCAGCCATGCTGAGATAACTCTTGGACTTGGGCTTGGCATAGGTACCGTGCCACTCCTCCAGATTTGGGAGCGCTTTCGAGATCTGCTCCCAGTCTTTCGGCTGCCGGATAATGTTCCACTGGCTCTTGATGATCAGGGTTCGTATGGTCGCGATTTCTGGAAGTGACCGAGGTTGCCACTGAGGGCATGGCAATGTAAATTTGACACGCGGCGCCTTCTTCCGCTCACCTCCTTCAAGGGTCATGACCTGCACAGCAGGAAACGTATTGCCCACTAGAAAGAATACTTCCTCGAGACTGGCGTTATCTGTGGGAAGTCCATACTGGGCACTGGAGATACCTTCGGGAGAAACTGTGGGCAAAGCCAGCGACGAGCTCGTTGGAAAGTTTGTGTTGAACTTTGGCTGAAAGACGGGAAACCATATCTCGATGTGTTTCACCAGCTCTCTCAGGTGTGTGTTCTCGGCGAAGAAGTTGACAACTTCATTACAGCTGTAGATGGTGGCCTTCACCTTGATGTGACGAAAGAGGCGCGCCTGGACCAGATACCTCCAAAGCGGCGTAACCAGCGCCAGGTTCGAAAGTTCCTTTCTTCTCGAGTGTCGTAGAGCGGTGCTCCAGCTTCTCGCGTTTACGCTGGGTATGCTGAGAGAGCTCGGCGATGTTGTCGATACACGATAGCCAAAGAGGTGGTCTAGAATGCACTCGTGAATTTCGGCGGGCAGTGCATACAGCGTCTGAAGCGAGGGTTGATCATCGACGGTCGAGTTCGGGACAGGGCTCATGACCATGGAGTCGTCGAGGCAATCCTGGCAGTCGGGCTGGCAATGCAGACATCGGATGTCGGTCTGGCCCTGCTGCGCATTGGGAAAGGGTGTACTACTCGGTCTAGTCGGTGGCACAAAGTCCTGCGACTTTGCCTGCTCCAGCGGTGGACTGGTAGGACCTGGTGTAACCGGCGTTGAAGTCGTCGTCATTATAGCGGCCAGCTCTGTAGTCGCAGAGCCATCATGATCGTCGTCCTCGTCAACATCTACCGACATATCCCTCTGCAGATAAGCAGTGGTCCGTGGCATGTGAAGGCTCTGTGAGTGCGCCTCCACGGCGCCGGGAAAGATTCCATCGTTATCGTCATCAGCCTCGAAGATGTCGGAGCTCCGTTTGCCCATCATAACCTTCGTCGCCATCTGCTTCAGTTCTGTGCCTCCAGAGCCGATGGCTCGTTTCGCATGACAGGGCAGAGCGGCGATCGGGACAGGTGGGGCACAAGAAGATGACTGCGAGACTTTTTTTATGCGAGTGAGATTTCTACCAGAGCGTCGATGCAGATCCCCAAATCGTCGGTCTTGTCGTCCAGGTGCGCCGTCGTTGGAGGATGGAGTACAGTGGCCGTGGTTTGGTGGTTGGTGGTTTCGCCCGTTCACCCTGGGGCAGGTCACCGTTGAGGTCTAAGATGTGGTCTGGCCGGGTCGCGTGCAAACAAACTACGGAATGTTGGCAGAGCACAGCTGCGTTGAGTTTTGGGGGCGGGCGCAGAAGCGGGAGATGGGGACCGTCAATGGCGGGACAAGATCCGGTGGTTCGAAGGGACAGATGATTGGGAATGGAACGGAGATTTGCGAGGTTGAGTGCCTCGAGGATGGGAAAAACTGGTCCGGCAGGATTTTTGGGTATCAAGAAATGCTGGGCTTAGCAGGAGATCAATGCGTGCTCCAGAAAGTCGGTCACAGAGGTGATGGTGGAAGTGATGAGTGAGTGAATTGGATGAGAGGGTGTGAGTGAGGGAAAGGCGAGTGAGTGGTAAGGTAATTTCCGCGATTGCGAAGGCCCAGTCAATTCTGCTGCGAAAGCGTCGCCTCGACGATCCGGTAACGCAACCACCTGCTCTTGTTGCAACGAACTATTCTTTGGGGGAATTTGAGTTTGGGATGGCCTGGAAGCTTTCCAGAACCGATTTGATAATAAAGACCAGATGCGCTTCTCTTAGTAGGTTTGAGCGGCCCGTAAGCCTGCAGAATCGATTTTGAAGGGACTCGATGGGTGGGCTGGAATACAGCAGCAGCAGTACCTACTGTAGCAGCAGAAACACTTGAGCAGTTGGCAGTAAACAGAATACGGAATTCTGTTTTTTTTAGATTGGAAGGGGTCCTTGATTACGGCGGTAGGTAGGTTAGTAGATTGGTGATTAGGCACTTGCATACGAGGCTTCACTTTTGCTCCCATCCTGCCTTCCTGTTCGCTGAGAGCGAGAGCGCCGGGAAACCAGGGCTGTCTGGCTGTCTGGGCTGTCTGCCAACTCTCATGCAGAGCCCGCAGCAAATGTCCCATCGTTACCACCCACACGGCCGGCTTTTGGGGACGCACCACGACGGCATTGAATGGTAACAAGACCAAAGCGCTGGGTCACAGGTATGGGGCCACAGTGGATGCTGTGATTCAACTTGGCCATTCTGCACTCACATGATGGTGCTGACAGGCAGGACGGGCAGGTTCTGCACTATCAGATCCCCCAGCAGATCTCGTGGGATCTTGTTAGTGTCGCGTACCGAGGGTACTCCGGGAGCTGCAGGGCCCTCGGAGGCCAGAGTCCACCTGAGCCCAGACAGCCAGCACTGAGAGACACACCGACCACTTGCTCCGACGGTGGAGTGCTCAGGCTTTCAGTGGCTCCAAGGTAAAGAGTCCCCAACTTTTTCCGAGGGTCTCGATCGAGTCGGAGGGCGAGTCAGGACGCGCTGGTAACACGGTCGACTTACTCAAACGTCACCTCATTAATGCAAACTGCAGGACACACGCTGCGGCCGAAATCCCTTTTTTTTTTTTTTTTTTTTTTTTT
>JACVEI010000043.1:0-17563 GCA_018115615.1 Pestalotiopsis sp. DP-2020a | reverse complement strand
TTTTTTTTTTTTTTTTTTTTTTTTTTTTTTTTTTTTAAATCTTGAGACCGGCGCAGCCGCCGCCAGGCGCACACAATGACGACCTTGGACTGCGGGCAAGAAAAGGAATACCGACTGCCTGCACGCGCCCTCTGATTGGATGCACCTAGGGTTCTCTACTTTGCAGCAGGTGTTCAATTTTTGACAAAAGCAGATATATCATTTCTAGGTTGCCATGCCCTTGGCGGCCCCCAGAGGAATGGCGCAAATCTCGGGGCAGAAGGAGAAAGTGAGATAAAAGCATTTCCCACCTACTCGGTATCTCGGCCTCTTCTGGCGAGTTTTTGGGTTCCGCCAACGGCCTTCTTTCAGCTCAATCAACCCTTCAAAAGTCGACAGCCGACAAGTGAAGTGGAGGCAGGCCTCGGCACCACTTGTTACTTACCTATTGACCGGCTTGCATCTGAGAAAATGGGGCAATGTCTTTGCTGGCACCAGCCAGGCCCAGAATCTCTCCAACTGCGTTATCAAGAGCAGGTCTTGTCGACATCTCATGACCACACATTAGTCGCGACAGCCCATTAGTATATGTAGCAGAACCCATCGTTGCCGCTGGTCGCCGCCCAACTGATATACAGATTAGCACTGCGTGCCCAATCAGGAAAGACAAGACTCGATTGGGTGCGACTCCCACTGAATCCCTCTAGCTGCATCCCTCCTGCAGCGCTGCGATCCGTTTTGGTGCGGTCAAGATGCTCTGGTGGCAAAGGGTCTCCCTTGAGGAGAAATTCGATTCTGTACGGAACACAGGAAGCACAAAAGACCAGTAGTACGCGGCGTTATGCTTGATTTTAGACTTTCCAAGACAAACGTGGAAAGTCAATCAATTAGGATGAGTGAAAAGTGAATGGGAAGTCTCTCGCGTGCTGATGACTCTTTCATCCTTTGCATTTTGCAATGGTTCTGGTCTAAGACATGGCATCTCTTGCGATCAATCACCTGACAGTCTTTCGCGTCCGTATTTGCCATTTGGACCTCGAGAGGGGGGAGCCAGCGCAGAAGAAAGCCGGTGAACGAACTCTATCGGAAAGGTTAAAAAAGTGAAAGGGTCGCATATACTTTGACATCCACGAAGAGGAAGAAAAGACCGTGGAGGAGACCTAGCAAACGACTTGGCTGTACGGCAAGACGTTGCGGGATGGATTCCAAAACTGATAGGGACACCACGTGCGCACCTTTGCTTGAAGTTTTTTGCTTACCTTCGCTTTTGGGAGCAATCCAGCCAGCAGCAATTCCGGAAATGGCAAGGAATGTCTAAGGAACCATCGGCCCGGCTTCATTTAGACATCACGAGATGACGACCGCGACCCCATTCCGTGGTCGTTGGGAGCAATGTCCGGAATTAGACCTGGGCAAGCTTTTCTGAGTCTGGAATATATTGCGGCTCCTCCACATGAGGCTCTGGGCACTTTGGGTGCTCCGGCTCCCGGTGTGGAGATGATGACTCTCGTGTAAGCGAGCTCCCGTCCTTGTGCAATCGCATGTGCTTGTTGTGTATGTAATGCGACCAGATCGATAGTTCAGGTAAGTTTTGTTGTGGATAATCAGCCGCCGCTTCTTTTGGAATTAATAAAAGAGGCAATGCGGGTTGTACGAATTTGTCGTTCGGTGAATGAACGTGGCTGTTGCCATCAGCTATCCATCCGTATCTGCAGCCTGCAGGGACATCACATTGCTCCCGCATCAGAAAGAAAACAAGCACACAGATGAAAGGAAAACAAAATCACAAAATTGAGAACTTTGAAAAACCTCACCAAGTTGTACTCAGGCTATAGTAGCGCGGCTCAAGTCGACATGGATGGGAGGCCAATACAGATGTTGGGATGCACCTGTGAGGCTTTTATCCACGATGGGATGGAGAGTAGCAAGTAGTATACTGGAGGTGAAGCATGGACCTTGTTGCATGTCAAAATGGCTGGTTCAACTTCATATGACTGGCAGCTGTCACGACTCGACGCCTTTTTCCATGTTGTTGCCTTATTAACACAATCAGCCCTTTTGTTCGTCTCATTGCAGAATGGAGAAATATGCAAAGCCCATCAGTGATCTTCCCGTGATGACTTGCTTGTCTTCTTTGACATCCTAGCATTTGCGCTCGGCTGCTTTGAGTTTCAAATTATGGGATGCGCCAATAACAGCCAGCCAATGGTTCGAAACAAGTCCTTGCGATTTGCGGGAGGCTTGTTTCTGTTTAGTTGATCGTCGGACCCAAAATACCTTACCATAGTAGTAGCAGCTCCGTACCGTACGACGACCTCCTTTTGTTCCCTCCCTTTCACCTTTCCCCCATGATGGATCTAGGTCAGCTTGTCCCTGGTGGACGGTATCCTAGCGTGAAGTTGGTGCCCGCCGCCGTCTTGACTCTTGCACATCTCCCTCCGACCTCGTGCTTGCTCGGGACTGGCGCCGCACATGCACCGACAGATGCTGGCAGATGCGCAGATCCTTTGTTGAGCCTCCTCCGAGGACAGGCAGTTGTGATCCTGCCTCTGCACATTCGTTCCAGCCAAGACTTTCTGGCGATCATATCCCTTCAACATGATGCCATCGGCCTTCCTTTTGTTGTTGTCGCGTTCTTCAGCGTCCCAGGCTGGCACTCGGATGTAACACTCAATGATTGACCCACGGTCTGTCTTTTGCCCTCTTCGCTAGCATACGGACAGACAGCACGAGCACCGGTACCCTGTACTTTGGAGGACAGCATGTCGAGGGCTGACCTTGTGTAAGAACGCTCCTGGTTCCCGCCGGCGAGGCTCACGAGCTGCTATTCCCGTCCCCGGAGGAGATCAGTGCGATCTACTTGTGGCTGCAGTCAGACATTAATGCTGCTGGTTACGAGTTTTGGTGCAACACAATGTGTAAGCAATCTGCCCCCTATGACGACCACGGCCTATTTGTGGGAGAACATGGCATGTTCGTGGCTCGGCCACGTCAACGCGGGGATCTGAGGCAGGCCAGGAGCTATTTTTTCACTGCCGCAGCGCATCTTCATTGGCGATGTGTTTGTCCTCCTCCGCAAGCAGGCTGAGTACGGCCAGAGCATGAATAAAAGCTGGACCCATGACAAGGCGTCACAGCGGCAGGACAATCAACTTGGGGTCCCCGGGGTAGGTATTCACCCAGACCGCACAGCTCCAACGGCCGACATTGGGTCTTCCTGATCAGGTTGATTTGTTATCCATCTGATCTCGACTCCGCCTCGGAGCCTTCCCTTCTAGACGGCCCCAGAGGGGGGGGCCATGATATATTGCCTACTATATTCAGCAGGTAATTTTTTACGGACCATGACCTTGTCACCCAAATCAGCCGGATTCTTGCTTCTGATGTCCCAAGACCGGCTGGCTGGCTGCCTACCTATATGCCCTCGAGCCATGCGTGAGTGACTGCCGCTGCCGCCGGCTCGCATAGCAGCATGCAAAGTGTAAGAGTCAGCCCACGGGCCAGTCACACACGAGAGTCGTCGGAATTAAACTGCTTGTACTGCTCTAGACAGGCACGCATTGGTGGATCACGGCGGCGTTGCTGGTTTGACTTGGCGGCAGGGGCTTGCGTGGTTAGCGCTTGGCGTTACGACGGCCAGCCAGCGGCCAGGGACCTGGGGCCTGGGGCCTGGAAAGGGCACCTAGGGGGCCCTAGAGGGACCCTCCCAACGCTCAACCGGCGCCCTTCAGCCAGTGGAACGGCCGCGAAGGTCGCTGTGAGTCCCGCTTCTGCGAGCCGCCATGCAGGTACCCTGGTCCCTCCACCCGTTTTGGTGCCGAACGAGGACCCCTGTCGTCTCTATTGTGTGTACGGTAGAGCTTCTCATTCACTCATTCATTCTCTTGTTGCTTGGGTTGTTCAGTAGGTATCCATTGTCGAGATGGGATTATCGATCTGGGCGCTTTTCTCATAAAAGAGGTCGCGTCGCCCTCCCATGCAGGGGCTTTCGATTTTTTTGTTTTCCGTCGTCAGCTCTTCTTCGTCTTTTTGTCCCTTTGCAGATTCAGAAAACCATTTTCTGTTTCTTTCTTGTTGTTTTCTCTTCGATTCTTCTCGGCCATCAGTGGTACTTATTCGCATAGGAGAAGTTGTGGTTGGGAACAATCCTCGTCTCGCCGTTTGCCAGTTTCGAATTGTTGCAACTCGGATTCCTACACATTCCCTATTGTTCACCCTGATTCCTTCTCTTCGTAACCCTTCTACGACAGCTAGTCTTTTTTAACTACAAATTCTCGCCTGGAGCTGGAAGCAGAAATATTCATTTCTTGGAACACCCCCGAACCCTTCGTCACCCACCATATTTGGAATAGATACCAACTATTTTCGAGTCCCTCATTACATATTCTCACCGACCAAGAACAGCTTCTCTGCTTGATAGATCAGTCCAACTGCTCGGTCAACTCGCCTGAAAGAACAAAAAGATCACCAACCCAGAGCCCGGCTCCTATCAGTTTCAACTCTCAACATGGCCCCCAAGCTCAGCACTCTTTTGACGACCCTGCTTGCTGCAGCGGCTCCCGTCACCAATGCTCTGGCCATCAACCCGATCTCTAATGCTGTGGAAAGGGCAGTCGACACCGTCGACCGCTTTGGTGGAGTGCGTATGATGAACGCCGATGCTGCCAATGCGATTGATGGGTCGTACATTGTTGTGTACAAGAAGAACTGCACCGACGACGAGATCAACGCTCACGCCATGGAGATCAAGAACTTTGTCAAGAGGCGAAACGTTGGCAAGAGAGCCCTCGACGGAAGGCAACTTTCGACCAATGTACGGACCTGGACCATGACGAGCTTGAAGGCCGTCCACTTTGAGACGGCCGACTTTGCCGCCATGAACCTTGGTTCCAACTCCATGATCGACTACGTCGAGCCCGACATGAAGGTCACCACCCTGGCCTTGCAATCCCAGACCAACGCTCCCACCGGACTGGTGCGTCTGTCTCATGCCACGACCTCGGGCAACGCAACCTCTCAGGGCTACGTGTTTGACGACACTGCTGGCAGCGGCATCACTGCTTACATTGTCGACACCGGCATCCGCACCACTCACGACGAGTACCAGGGCCGTGCTACCCTCGAGTTCAATGCTGTCAACAGCAATGTAAGTTGAGACACATGCCCATCTATCAAGAAGAAAGTACACTGACCATAGACTCAAGGACACGGATGAGAATGGTCACGGCTCTCACGTAGCCGGCACAATCGGAGGCGCCACTTTCGGTGTCGCCAAGAACGTCAGCCTGATTGGAGTCAAGGTTCTTGACGCTGATGGCAGTGGCACCAACTCGGGTGTCATTGACGGTCTCAACTTTGTCGCCTCGGATGCCTCGGCCAAGGGACTCGCCGGCAAGGCTGTCATGAACATGTCGTTGGGTGGTACCAAGTCCAACGCCGTCAACTCGGCAGTCGAGGCCATCGCATCGGCTGGTGTCGTCCCCGTCGTTGCTGCCGGAAACGAGAACCAAGATGCCGCCGACACCAGCCCTGCCTCGGCTCCCGATGCCATCACCGTTGGTGCCATTGATCAGACCAACGACCGCAAGGCTAGCTTCAGCAACTTTGGTACAGTGGTGGACGTGTTCGCCCCTGGTGTTGATGTGGAGAGTGTTGGTATCACCAGCGACTCTGCTACCGAGACCCTGAGCGGTACTTCCATGGGTAAGTTCTTTCCGCCTTCAATTTTGTCAATATCGCCAGACTAATAGCCTCCGTAGCCTCGCCTCATATCGCCGGTCTCGCAGCCTACGTCATGTCTCTCGAGGGCCTCACGGACGTCACTGCCGTCTCTGACCGCATCAAGGAGCTCGCCACTGCCACTGGCGCCTCCGTCCAGAAGAACACCGCCAACACTACCAACTTGATTGCCAACAATGGCAACCTGTAGTCTCGCACCCTTCGTCATCAATAAAAAAAGTTTCAGCATATCGTTTATATTATCCTTGAGCCAGCGAGCGAACAATCTCCGTCATTATATACTGTCCACATTGCTATCCAACCTGGAAACAAACCTCTGAACCGACCGTCATTACTAGCATCACGAGAGCGGCTGTCGAATGTCTTTACATCATCATCACTATAATTAGATTCTGGAAAAGCGCTTCGAACTCATTTGTTGCATATTTTGCCTGCCATGTTGTTTTTTGCCTAGAGGAGGAAGTACAATGTACGTCAAGAACGAGGAATCAATGCGTGTGCGGATTGGACGCGACTGCAGAGACGGATGAAATGTTACGGAAAGACGTCGAGTACTTACAACGCAAGTCATCGGCATCGTTCTAACGACGAGATAAACCAGCGGGGAAACTCGACACGAAATCTCTTCATCTCTTGTGAATATTTCATTTTATACCACACCAAAGCTAGACTAATACCCAAGAAGTACATACTTGACTGTGCCAAATGCCTTGCACTGTTGTTTCCTTAAAAAGTATTCTCTCGTGCTCGAGTCCTGTTCCATACTGGCAGGTGTCGACAAGGCCAACAATCACTCTTACTCCACCTTATTCTCGATAATAGCAGCAACTCGATCAAAACACTTCCTTCCCTCTGACCTACCTACCAAACCCCATCAGACATGGAATCCAAACGCGTGAGTTTCTCAAACTCGACGAACGCGCAAGCAACTTGAGACGGGACAGCAGAAAACCCGAGTTTTGAAAAAGGAGGCCAGCTCCTCCCCCGGTGTCACCTCTCGTGTCCCAAGACATCTTGGCATCATCTTGGCGTTCCCCTCTTACACGAGGGCCCAGGCCTGGTCCGGTCGGGCCTCCGAGTCGTTCGGCGGGGATAACAAACAGCCTGTTTCTTGACTGTAGTAGAGACGTTGTCGAGTATAATTATTCTACAAACCAGAATCCTACTCTCCACATTCTCTTCTTTCCAGCACATATCCAAACTAACGAAATGCGTTTTCTCGAGCCCTCGTGGTCGAGCTATGATGACACCTTGCAATGCAAATCGTGCCAACGGGTTGATATGTCTATCTTCTGTGCTAGACAGCCCTTGTACGTACTTTTTTTGTTTTCTATCTACCATGTTCTGAAATCAGAAAAACACCGTCTTGTGTTTCTGGAACAGCTGGTTCTAGCGCAAGCGAAAGCAGCATCAACTTCTTGTCTTGTATGAAGGACGTCTATGTACGTTTGCCTATGCAATCACTCAAGCAGTTCAAATCTTCTTTGGCAGCAAGTGCTCTTCAAGTGCCTTTCTAATTGTCTGCAGATCCTTAACATGATATAATTTAAGAACAAACTAACTATTATCTATCTCCTTGGGCAGTACAAGTTGCGGCTCGGTAACAAAAACCGAAGCAGTGAAATGATATATCGCATGCCATAAAAAGACAATGCCTGAATTCACGTTACCAAAGAACAAGACTATACATATGAAGTATGTCCGCGATCCAAGACATTCAAGTCGCTGGAGGATCAACGACTTGAACGCCAAGTGCCTACAACCTCGGAAGGTTGGTACTCCTCGCGTTTCATTTTCAGCACTTCTCGGCACAACCACAGTCATTGTGACAGGACTGGATTGTAATTTGACATCCGTGCTAGGAGACCATGTCCCAAAGGAACTTGGATTGGCTGAAGAAAGCAGTATGTGGGTAAGATCATCACCTGGATGCAGAGTAGAAGTGGTCCGCAACGACGAAACAAGAGTCATCATGTACGCCAAGCTTATTGGGCTCGGCGCACTCGTTATGTATTAAAGGTATAGTTGCTGCCGCGAAATATCGCACAGCCGTAATCTGATCGTAAGATTCATTCATACAATGACATCCCCGAGCAGCAACCTGTTTGCTGTCCATTATTCGGGTATAGGCGTGTCCTGTTGCTTGCTGGAGAAAAATACAATCCCTACATGTACATCGAAGAAGGGGATATCGTGAGATATGCAGGTGTGCATGTCTATAACTCGTCATGGCTGCCGAGAACCGTGGTGGCAGCCTCGGTTGCCGAGCCGAAGTTCAGTTTCGAAGTGACGTCGTTGAACATCAAGTCAAATCTCGCGCCCATAAACCAGGCCATTGCGATCTAAGTAATACAGTCAGCATGTTTTCTCGAGTCAATTGCTCAGGTCGGAGATGACGAACCATTAGGCCAGAGATCACCGTCAGGATGGCGAGGACTGAGATCACGAGAACGAAACCCTCCCACGGGTCTGTTGCATCCTCCTGAGGAGAAGAAGCCTTCTGCACCAAAGCAGCCTTCTTCGGGTCTTGAGTCGGGAAGAGCGTCTCGATGAACTGCTCAATCTTGCCACAAGCAGAGCTGATTTCCAGGTAGTTGGGGTCCCTTGGGTCATTCTTCTTGGCTATCCTCCTGACGTATCTCCTGAAAGTGTCACACACTACCCTCAGGTTCTGTGTTGACTCCATCATGAGTTGACAGGCATCACCCTTGGTGATCTTGAGATGGCTGTGGAAAATGGCAGGGTTTCTGAAGACCAGCTCAAGTGTCGCGATAGCCATAGTTTGAGGAATGGCAACAAAGTTGAATACACTCTGTTCGCGAATGGCAGCCATGTAGAACAAGCACTCGTCCACGTTCTTCAGAGCGTTGAGGACAAGCTCGGATGTGCACTGCATAGCCTTCTCCCGGTTCTCTGGCTTGAAGATATCCTCCCACTTGTCGACGTACTTGCTCCAGACCTCAGTAGGCCACCAACGACGGTCGTCCTCGAAGTCTTCATGGACGTCTCTGATGATGTTGGTCTTCTGCAGGAACTGGCCCATGCTTTCGGTAAGTTCAGGGCGGTCCTTCAGGGCTGGGTTTACCCATTCTCCCTCCAGGAAGAGCCTCGTGAGACCTTCGCCGACCAAGCCGGCAACGTAGTGGCAGTACTCTTCGTATTGTGCGACAGTCTCGACACCCTCCTTGTTTTCACCCTTGATCGCGTAGTCGGCCATTCCGTTGCCCATTTTCACGGTAACGTCCTCGATGATGTCGTAGTAGTTGGGCTTCAGCTTCTTGAGCTCCGTAATGACAACGTCAAAATGGACGAGCAGCTCCCGGTCCTTTTCGTTGGGGCCATTCTCACTAAATGTCCAACCGTCAATCTTCATGAGCTTGTCGAAGCCACGGAGGAGAGGCTCCTTCTTCTCCAGAGGTATCGTCATGTCATCCTCAATGGTGTCAAGACCCCGCAAGACGAGGTAGAAGAGTGTGATTGGCACCAGCATGTCGGGATTTAACTCCTGAATGACAGCGGCAAAGCTGCGGCTTGTCATGTCAAGGTAGAAAAAACATTTGTTCAGAGTCTCGCACTCCTTGGAGGGATCGCGGCGGTGTACGGGCTCGTGCCAGACCTTCCTGCAGCCGGGGGGTTAGCACAGAGCGCAAAGCGCAGTTGACCTGCGGCAGACATACCATTGTATCATGGACCGAAGCTGGTTCGGGTGGAGCAAGAAGTAAAGAACGCTCTTGGCCGAAGGCATTTTGAAAAAAAAAAAAGCTCTGCACGGTGTGCGCGAGAACTGACAGAAAGAAGGGGGAAAGATGATTAAATTTTTTGAAAGGGATGAAGAATAATGGGCAGCTCCAAAGCCGCTCGAGGACGTCTCGCTTCCGCGCACAATGGAATTAGAAATCTGGGTATCTGCCTGTTAAAGGTGAAGAAAGATCGCTATATTGTTCAAGGTTGAATTGTGGTCGAAGAGAAAGAATTGTTGAGAATGATCGTGGTGGAAAATCGAGTGCGAGCAGCACAGAAGGCGGAGAAAATAACCATTAGGCTGTTCATTCTCCGCATTAATTTCCCCTCGTAGAGGCACGCGAGTGGTGGAAAGCTCGTGGCCAAGCAAGAGCTAGGCCAAGGCAGCTAGGCTGCTAGGTTAGCTGCATCATTACATCGGTCAGGTCAGACGCGTCGACACGGTGCGATGGAAGACCCCTTCTTTTCCCCATGCCTGCTCGTCTTCCACTGAATGCTTGATGGATGAGCACGGGTCGATGTCCAATTGCTTCGCCCAAACGTCTCTATTGAGTGGACGGGACCCAAGATTTACGGGATTCAGCAATGCATGTACATACAGGATGCTTCTACGAATGCTTCTAGCGGGACATGGGACCGATTCTGCACTCCCTTGTTGACTTGGTAGCTTTACTCTAAGAAAGGGCCCTGCTGCTGCTGCTGCATCCGCCGTCAGGGGCTCAAGCAGAACGGATTTGGCAAGGTCAGCAAGATAGGGAGGCACTCTCACTTTATCGGGCGGTGACGCAGATCCGAGCAGAGAGTGGGTGATTGGCCAATTCAATATTCTTGCGTTGATCTCCCAAGGTCTGTAATACTTGAAGCAAACATATCTTTCTGTACGTTACGATGATAGGACGTTGCACTCGTTATGCTGTCTACACAGTATACCAGTATGTGTACAGATCATACTGCTCCGTACCTGTCTACCTACAAAACCTCGTCGAGGCCGTCGTGCCGCCGGAGACTCATCACTCTCCTAGGTTAGGTTAGCTGCAGAAAGCCATCCCAGTTCACCAGTAACTGCCACGACCAGCATAGGAAGAATCTCTATTGGTTATTCTCGTTTCAGACTGCGTAGGAGGCGGCTTGGCCCGGCTCAATTACACAGACTTGGCTCGAAAGTTCCAAATCGGACCTCGTGAGCAGACGATCGACTTGGTTGGCGCAACATACAATTTCTTTCTCTGCAGCACAGCGCAGTTGGACTATGTTTGACTACAGCCCAATGTCTCAAGACTCCCTACCACACGATCGTCATGTAGCTTACACAGCCATTTCGCCAGGGGCATACATATACGCTTCCTTCCGAGATATTTCTGGCGGGAATCCTTGAGCGAGCCGTAGCAAATAGATCCAACAACGCCTCGACTTCGGAAAAGGCACTGACGGGCGCAGATTGTACAGAGTAGTATAGTCCCCACGTTCGGTTCTCAGCACTAATAACCACCTACATACACCCGAACGGCGCATATAGCACGTAGATGTGCTCCAGGCCAAAACCATGGAAAATTAGATCCGTCTCTTGTTTGATCTCCCGAGTCAACTGATCGATCTGGCTGCAGGCATTCCCAGGAACACGATCCTTACCGCACCACAATAGGTAAATGACATGTAGGCAAGTAGCATCTTATGTACGGGATGCTGTCCCACTCCAGGGTACCTCAAGGCAGGCAGGTCAATAGAGCAGGCACGGTGGAAGCTCAAGGAGGGGTGTGCATCTCTGGGGACGTACGTTCGCTTCGCCTCCTGCTCCTATTCTTGCAACTCCGCCTCGTACAAATGCAAAAGAGGCAGCACTTTATTTAATCTCTTCCCGTGCGCACCAACTCTGAGAATAGGGTTCGACAAAAGAAAGAATCTCTGCAGCCTCGATTCGCGCCTGTGGCCATCAGTTCACACCTCAGCTCGCCTGTCGTGCACACGTAAGTTTGTCCCTGAGAACACCTTGCCCCACCTCACCAGCGGCCGACGAAGCGCATGTCTCACTCTGTTCCTGTCTGTCAGAGAAGACTAATAATTGCTTTCCCAATTCATTCCCTTTCCTCGCCTCTCCCTTCGCGTCGTTGCCTTTGGACCCTTTGAGTCAACTCTATATTAAAAGGCTGGACGTTTGCCCTCCTTCCCTCCCGCCGTCTCGCCCTTCCTCGTTTGTCATTATTTCCGGCGGTTCTAGCTTACAAGCTACGCACTTGCAGTAGACTCAACACAGCGCCAGCAAAGCCCAAGCAAATCAAGCAACTCACCAGCGCCGCCACGATGGCTACGAACGGTACCAACGGAACGTCGCACAACACCTACCTGATCTGGGGTGGTCGGGGATGGATTGCTCAGCACCTCGAGACCCTGCTCAAGGGCCAGGGAAAGACGGTCTACACCACGACCGTTCGCATGGAGGACCGCGAGGCAGTCAAGGCCGAGCTCGAGAAGATCAAGCCCACCCACGTCCTGAACTGCGCTGGCTGCACTGGACGTCCCAACGTGGACTGGTGTGAGGACCACAAGGAGGAGACTGTTCGATCCAATGTCATCGGCACCATGAACCTGACCGACCTCTGTTTCCAAGCCGGCATCCACATCACAGTGTTTGCCACTGGCTGCATCTATCACTATGATGATGCCCACCCCATCGGCGGACCAGGCTACACGGAGACGGACAAGGCCAACTTCAATGGCAGCTTCTACTCGGAGACCAAGGCGCATGTTGAGGAGGTGAGTGGCAGCTATGCAGGCCGAAACAGACAGGAATTAGTGCTGACATATGCGTTGCGCCCCAGGTCATGAAGTACTATTCGAATTGCTTGATCCTTCGCCTGCGAATGCCCGTATCGGACGATCTGCACTCGCGCAACTTTGTGACCAAGATTAGCAAGTACGAACGAGTGGTCGACATTCCCAACAGCAACACGATCCTTACGGACCTCCTTCCCGCTTCTATCCTGATGGCCGACCACAAGGACACTGGTGTCTACAACTTCACAAACCCTGGTGCGATCAGTCACAATGAAGTCCTGTCGCTCTTCAAGGAGATTGTCAGACCGAACTTCTCCTGGAAGAACTTCACATTGGAGGAGCAGTCCAAGGTCATCAAGGCTGGCCGCAGCAACTGCCTGCTCGACACCAGAAAGCTTGAGAAGAAGCTGAAGGAGTACAACTACACGGTACCTGAAATCCACACTGCGTACAGGCAGTGCTTTGAGCGAATGAAGGCCAACGGTGTAAACTAAGTCTTCCCATGTTGTCTTTTCGATGAGCTGAAAGAGCCGACGGGCTGCTTTTGATGTCTTTCTCAATTTTCTGTTCTCGAGGAGAAATCTAGACATCCCCAAATAGGATGGATTTGTCCATGGCGAAGCAGCAAGATCACGGCGTTATAGGTGAACAAATACAAGTAGAGCCATATACTGGCTTTTGATTAAGAACAAGAAATCCAAATACGAACGAGCCAAAGTTTTGGAGTCTCAACGGTGATCAACGATAGTGGGGCGAAACATTTGAAGTTCAGGGTCCGTTGGCATGTGGTTTCGATTGCCCCGCGTCCGCTGTCAAACTTTCTGACCATACCCGGATTGTCCTAAACGTGCCCGTACTTTGGCGGTGTACGAGTTAAAAACGCGGCCTTGTAAATGGGAAAATCCGGATGTGCCAAATTACGGGCAATGAAAGAAAGGGGCCTGGATTTTGTGATACTCGGGATCATTCCTCAGGCAGCTATTCAGACAGAAAGCCAAGTCCAGATGCCCTGGAATGAAAAGGTGGTGCACCCCAGCCGAGCATCCACGAAGCCTGACGTAATTTCCAGGCTATGCCGTGTTGCCGATCAAGGAACAGAGTGCGAATGAACACTAGATACCTAGACAGAGGGAGGGAGGGACACCAAACCATTGGGCTGAGTCGTAAATGATCTGCCTAATGTCAATAGACCCTCGCTCTCAATTCCTGTAGAAACTTTAAAAATTGCTGGATTGCAGCCCGTCGCAGATTCTCGCCAAAACAGAAGAGAATTTTTCCCATCTGATACCGTCCTCTTTCACAAGGTTGTGAATAAGTGACCCAACCCAAGTCTTCAACTGTCGCAACGACAGGAACCACGTACGTACGTCGTGCCCCACGCTGATTATTGGACTCCCCCGTCCGCGTCGAAAAATAATTCTGAGCGCAATCGTCATCTAACCCAAGCTCTTCTGCCTTGGCAGTCAAGTCATTCCTGTCGCCCGACGACGCAGCATTTCATTTCAAGGACGAAAACCGAGACGCGCGTACATTCACCTAAGGACGGACAAGATGGTCGCGGATACAGCGTACTACGATGCGCTCGGCGTCCAGCCCACTGCGACCGACATCGAGATCAAAAAGGCGTACCGCAAGCTCGCCATCATCCACCACCCGGACAAGAACCCCAACGACCCGACCGCCCACGACAAGTTCCAAGTCATCGGCGAGGCGTACCAGGTGCTCTCGGACAAGGACCTCAGAGCAGCGTACGACAAGTATGGCAAGGACAGCGCCAAGCCCAGCGAGGGCTTCGTCGACCCCGCCGAGTTCTTCTCGAGCATCTTTGGCGGCGAGGCCTTTGTCGACTGGATCGGTGAGATCAGCCTGATGAAGGATCTGACCGCTACCATGGACATCACCATGTCCGAGGAGGAGGAGGCTGCCGCTGCTGCTGCCGCCGCCGAGGGCGAGGGAGATTTCCCCGGCACCGAGGCGGCCAAGGCCGAGAGTGCGAAGGAGGCCGCCGACGCCAGTGCTGCCGCCCCCGGTGCTGCACCCGCTGCTGCTGCTGCTGCTGCTGCACCCTCAGTTCAGGTCGAAGAAGAGAAGACCGAAGCCGCTGCACCTGCTGCTGCACCCGCCGCTGCTCCAGCACAACCCGCTGCCCAGCCCGAGAAGTCGCCTGCTGCCAGCGGCACGTCAACACCATCCAAGCACGCCATCCCGATCCGCCCTGCACTCGAGTACAAGCCCAGCGATGAGACAGCTCACACATCCGTCGCAGGCCAGACAGAAGAGGAGGCAGAGCTGCGCAGGAAGGAGAAGAAGAAGGGCGGCCTCTCGAAGGAGCAGCGTGAACAGCTCGCTGCGTACGAGAAGGAGCGCGCCAAGATTCGCGACGAGCGCATCAACAATCTGACCCAGAAGCTTCTGGACCGCATCAGCGTCTGGACGGAGACGGACATGGGCGCCGACGTCACGCACTCCTTCCAGGAGAAGATCCGCATCGAGGTCGAGAACATGAAGATGGAGAGCTTCGGTCTCGATATCCTCCACGCCATCGGACAGGTGTACATGAGCAAAGCGACTGCCCTCCTCAAGAGTCAGAAATTCCTGGGCATCGGTGGCTTCTTCAGCCGCATGAAGGACAAGGGAACGCTGGTCAAGGACACCTGGAATACCATTTCGAGTGCCCTCGATGCCCAGCAGACCATGGAGGAGATGGCTCGTTTGGAGGAGGCAGGCGGCGAGGACTGGACCGACGAGAGAAAGGTCGAGTACGAGAGGCGCGTCACCGGAAAGATTCTCACAGCCGCCTGGAGAGGATCCAAGTTCGAGATTCAGAGCGTGTTGAGAGATGTTTGCGACAACGTGTTGAACGACAAGAAGGTTCCTCTCAAGAAGAGAATCGACCGTGCACACGCTCTGGTGCTGATTGCAGAGATCACATCCAAGGTATGTACTAACCTTCGTGACTTTTTCGGTGTGATGACTTCCTTTTTACTAACTCGCTGTAGGCCCAACGATCACCCGAGGAGGAAGGCGATTACATGGCCTTTGAGCAGCTTGTGGCAGATGCCGCCATCAAGAAGGACAAGGAGTCCAAGAAGAAGGAGAAGGGAAAGGATAAGGACCACAAGAAGCACGGATCGCAACCCGAGGTTGCTGAACCAGGCAACTTGCCTCGCGAGCCGTCGTCGTAGTCTTCAAGGACGGCAAAGTCGGAAGGCGATGATACCAGTGATGTATGGCATGTTTGTTTCAAGCCGCTCAACTTCTCTCACAAGATACTAGACTAGGGAAGGATATGGAGGCTTGTGGCCCATAGAATTTAGCAAGCCCATAATAATTGTGAAGCTCTCAGCACAGTCAACACCATTAAGCACATCATTCCTCTGAGAAGAAGGAAATCACGATGATTGATATAAGTTGGGCATGGCCTTGAATCTGCAGGGAGGGTACATTGCTGTATATTCTGCACATACTTCGTGCCTGCTTCCTGAATACAGTACATATGCGAACAATTACATGCGTACAGAGCAAACTCAAACTTTCCAGTCATATGGTGAACAAACCAGTGCAATGTGCTGCTACGTCATCACGAGACAGGTCAGCTGTGGTGAGGGATCNTGAATACAGTACATATGCGAACAATTACATGCGTACAGAGCAAACTCAAACTTTCCAGTCATATGGTGAACAAACCAGCGCAATGTGCTGCTACGTCATCACGAGACAGGTCAGCTGTGGTGAAGGATCTGATGATTTCTGACTAAAAGAATAACAACAACAGTCTCGAGTTTAAAATACGAAAAATGCAGATCAAAGACCCTCTTTGTGAAAACGCGTGGGCTGCGCGCTGCAATGCCAACATGGATACAAATACATACAGATTACAGCTGCCCCGAATAGGCAAGTATGGGGCCCGAGCCAGCGCGTCCTACTGGCCCCGACNAAAGACCCTCTTTGTGAAAACGCGTGGGCTGCGCGCTGCAATGCCAACATGGATACAAATACATACAGAATACAGCTGCCCCGAATAGGCAAGTATGGGGCCCGAGCCAGCGCGTCCTAGTGGCCCCGACCAGGGCCCTATGAGAGGATGGGACGACCACTCAAAACACGTCCCAGGACTTTAATAGTGCACTGACGTTTTGTCGCGCCCGCGTTTCTGCTGAGACCCATTTACGCGGTTCATGGGGAATCTGATGCTTCCGCGTCTTACGTATTTCTAGGTACAATTCCCGTGCCGCCGTATTACTTTCGTCTCTCTCTCGGTTGTATCGTCTGCTTCTCGATATTCCTTCCAGCACTTTGGATTTCGAATTCGATCCTTCCCGGTCAAGATCTCATATATATAATTCACCGACATATCTCTTCTCCACCGAGTCCTAAGAGACAAGTACTCAAGTATCCGACAACAATGGCGATNCTGAGACCCATTTACGCGGTTCATGGGGAATCTGATGCTTCCGCGTCTTACGTATTTCTAGGTACAATTCCCGTGCCGTCGTATTACTTTCGTCTCTCTCGGTTGTGTCGTCTGCTTCTCGATATTCCTTCCAGCACTTTGGATTTCGAATTGGATCCTTCCCGGTCAAGATCTCATATATATAATTCACCGACATATCTCTTCTCCACCGAGTCCTAAGAGACAAGTATTCAAGTATCCGAAAACAATGGCGATNATCCTTCCCGGTCAAGATCTCATATATATAATTCACCGACATATCTCTTCTCCACCGAGTCCTAAGAGACAAGTACTCAAGTATCCGACAACAATGGCGATCATGAAGCGCAAGCGCTCCGAGTCGGAGCTGTCGTTCTCGTCTTCGAGCACAGGCAGCGCCTTCAACTCGCCGACGCGGACCGGGGCAGCGGCTTTCGGTCTTTCCAACGACTGCGAGCTCACCTCGCCGCTCCGCCGCCCAATGGCCGCGCCCTCCCACCTGCCCAGCCGGACCATGAAGCGCTTCCGCGACGACCGGCCGTCCCAGGACGAGATACACCGTGAGTTTTTAGTTTTTTTGGAACTTACCCGCCAAAATCTGTGCAGCTTCCAATGGAGTACTGACCAGTGGGCACTCGCAGAACGAACGCTTCACATGCTCTTCGAAGCCGCGCAGAGGCCAGAGACCCAGGCCCCGGCGGACCATGCATCGTCATCGCTGTCGTTATCACACGAGCACCAGCACCAGTACCAGCCCCGGAACGGCCACGCCCCCCAGGACGCCAAGCCGGCGGCCCACCAGGTCTCCCTGCACAGCTTCTGGAACCTGCCCAACGCCCAGAGTCTGTCGGCCGCGGCGTCGGCCGCCATGCCGTCGCCGCCCGTGGACGCGTCCATCTA
>JACVEI010000042.1:0-12611 GCA_018115615.1 Pestalotiopsis sp. DP-2020a | reverse complement strand
TACACCAACTTCTTTCTGTACTCATCACTCCTCGCAAATCCCAAAAGTCCCCATATAACCCCAGAACAACAGCTTCTACAATGGATGCACCAGACATCGTCAGGGATGATTGGGTCTACCAAGGCGGCATGCTCTTCTATGCCAAAGTTGGACCTCATGAAATCCCTCGCATGGAGAGCTCGGATCTTCGAAAGGAGTTCCTACCAAAAATGACTGCCGAGGGAGAACGGCGGATAGCCCGATGGAGCAAGTCAGGCGCCCCTGATAGCTTCGTCCGCGCCCAACTCAAGCACTACGGCGTGCAGTTTGATGAAAGCAAATTATCGGGAAATGGAGTCGATATTTTGGCCAAGGTTTTGGAGGACGGCAAATGCGACAGCGTTCCTCAACACATCTCTGATCTCCAAGAGGAAATGCATCAAGCCTATATCGAGCAGCTTTCGGAAGAAAAATTGAGACTGCGTCCCGAGTGGCTCATTGAAAAATACTTCCTAACAAAGGGCAAGCCTGACCGTGCCAAGACGGAGACGGTTGTGGACATACCTTGTGGTAGATGGGACTTCGGAATGAGGGGGGCATGCGAGGCTGCTGCCAGGATCGAAGGTCTTCATTGCGCAAAGGGCGACGGACCCAGACACAAGAACGTATTTCTGGGCTGGGATGAAGCAGCCGTCAAAAAGGCGGCAGAAGATCACATAGCCGCGGACAAGGCCAAGGAAGATGCCAAGAAGGCGGAACGGGAGCAGGAGAGCATTAGATCGCACTGGAGATACCACCTCGCTATTGAAAAGCCGGAACGGATCGCCCAAGGCTTCTCGCCCGTCGGAAAGTACGACATTGACTGCAAAGAGATCGACGAGTCATGGCCCGACGATGTCAAGAAGATGAGCATGAACATCCACGCCACCAAGATGACAAGTGTCTTCAAGGCCCAGTTCGATTTTGGTATCTTGGAAGGAGTCATGATCATGAGCCGAGACCTGCCAGCCCTCCTCAAGTATTGCAAGATTCCGCCCCAGGCAGATGAGTCGGAAGACGATGAATGGGACGAAGAAGAGGAGGCGGAAGAAGCAACCGACGCCAATACAGGCGACAAGCGAAAGGCCGCGTCGCCCACGGGTCCACGAAAAGAGGCCAAGACCGACACCGTAGAGTCAAACCCTCTTAAATACCNGGGTCCACGAAAAGAGGCCAAGACCGACACCGTAGAGTCAAACCCTCTTAAATACCATGTGAGACTAAGGTGTCGCGACAAGGCAGAGATGGATAATTGCCCTTCTCCCTGCAAGGGTACAATCACGTTTGCAGATGACAAGTTCACCANACCCTCTTAAATACCATGTGAGACTAAGGTGTCGCGACAAGGCAGAGATGGATAATTGCCCTTCTCCCTGCAAGGGTACCAGATTCAGCGGCGAGGCTAATCTTCCTGGTATTGCCAACAACGTGCCTTTCAAGGGCTACAAATCAGCAGACAAACCTGTAAATAAGCGTCTCGAGTGGGAGACTTTCTCTTGGGAAGCTTGGAGTCGACAGAGTAATGTCATAACTGTCGGGTGGTAGGCGTGCACCGCGCTGTATAGTACCGTATAATAAATCGGTCGACATTTCCATCATATTGAGGTACTCATGACTGGAAGTCAAGTAATAGAAGTAGCATTCTAGCTGAATCTTGTCAAAGAGTGTATATCTATCTGAGTACTATAAACGTGCTGGACTATATGCAGAAAAACATATGCACAAGCCAGAGCACCAAAAAGAATCGCGGAGTATCTGTCTGCATCATCCAAACCACTTTATGCCCAATCAAAGGAGTGACAATATGTATGAGACCATCCGGACTTCACCTCCCGGGATCCGCACGAAGCAGAGCCTCATGGGGATACCTTCCACCACCAGATATCGGGAAACCACTGATCCATATTTCCCACGCACGTCGAACCCATTCTTTCATCGTGGCCATACTTCCACCAGCCCAAGGCAACGCAGCCTCCCCAGGGACAATCGTCCCATCCTGAACAGCAGCGCGGTGCGCCCTGGCCAGCGCGCCGTAGACGGGGTAGTACTTGTCCAGCACGGGATAGATCTCGGCCGCGCCCGGCGCATCGCGCCAGTCGCGCATGAGCTCGCAGACGATGTCAAAGTACGAGACGACGTGGACGCCGGCGGCGCGCACGCGGTCGCTGGACGCGTCGCGGACGAGCGCCGCCGTCGTCCCCGACGCCTCGACGTTGGCCCAGACGGCGTAGCCGGCCTCGCGCAGGGGGACAGGGCCAGGAACGTGACGCACACGTCCGTCGTGATGCGCGCGACCACGGCGTCCCGGAAGGCCGCGCTGTCCCACGCGTTGACCTCGCCGTTGCGCTTGATCGGGGGGCGCGCCGGGATGCCACGTCAGGAACTCGCCCGGCAGCGGCCCGTTGGGCCCCCTTCCCGGCCGAGGAGGACAGGACGACCGGCAGGGAGAAGACACGCCCCGGCTCGGCGTGCGCGTACATGTTGTTGCGGAAGACGGCGGGGTCAAAGTCCCGCGCGAGCTGGTATAGGCCTTCCTGCTGGTCCAGGATGAGAAGCCGCTGTCATGGGAGGTGTTTGTTAGTATACGGAGTTCATCATGCTTGTGATGTTGCGGGGGCGTCTTCTTACGGTGTCGTTCTTATCGAGCCGCTCGTACGTAAAGGCGCGAGCGACGCTGGCGGCCAGCAGAGCCTGGGGGAGGAAGAACTTCATCTTGGTTGATTGCGTAGAAGCTTATGAGTTGATCTGAACTTGTATATTCTGTGTGAGCTGGTCTTGCGATATTTCAATTACCAAACACTGGTCATCAGTCCAATACTTGTACAATTCCTGACCTACAGACGGAAGCTGTCAAGATTGTCAATAATGTCTCCAAAGCTTTCTAATTATTGCTATGCACGACATTACACACAAAGTAATGTCTTCATGGAAAGCCATGGTCTTGATACTGGGGTTCGTGATCCATCGTCGCCTCCTCCGTGTGAATAGCAATGTTGGTGATGCTATTCAATTCTCAAGTCGGCATTATTCGCGATGGTACCGTGCAGTATGGAAAATTCCATATATGCTGTCAGCTCTTGGCAGTCCAGTTGTGGTCGTATCGGCAGATTCGCAATGATCGGTTGGCCATATATCCGTAATTCCGTCACAGCAAGATATCCCCAAATCCTCGTCATTGTGCAGCATATCGGGGTTGGCGATTAGCTAAGTGTTCCTGCGGACGTAGTCAGCATCTATAAACTGGGAGGTATCCGTCTAAGCGACGATGTGACGGTATCTTGGCAATAGAATTGACATGAAGCTTCAAATGCTTTGCTAAGGATGACACATGGCGGAGTTCCGGGTGGCCTTGGTTAGGTAGGCCAAGCTTTCGCTTCCCTATAATCGCATCCTTGTCTGCCACTTCACCATCGTGTTCACAGTCACAACTTGGAGCCTTTACTCGCATTGCTTGTATAGTTCTGCATTATCAACAATCCGCCAAGGCCGTCAAGCATGCGGCTTGCACATATTTGACATGCTTTCATAAAACTGAGCAATAGCTGACGAGCACTCGCAAGCAACGACATGCAATCTAATGCGTCTATTCAAGTTCTGGGTATCATCAGCTTCTATGTAGTCAGGGCATTCAACGCTCCAAATTTCTCCCTCAGGAACCTCTGCACCTCGCGGTTTCCTCCAAGACCTGCGGTGAGCGCAGTCGTGTCGCCATTGATCTTGAGCCCCTTCAGTCCAGTAGCTCGCGAGAGCGCAACATAGATCTGACCTTCCTCGAATGTCCTTGATAGGTCAACAACGACTCGGTCCATGGTCAAGCTCTGGCTTTTGTGGATCGTCATTGCCCAGGCTGGCGCCAATGGAATTTGCGTCCGAGACAGCAGACTATATGGTTGCTTATCCCCAAGTTCGTTGATAGAACAGTCGGCATAAATTTGCCGCACTTGCCCATTATGAAACCTGACAACAGGCCACTGCTTGAATCTCACTCCCTTGCTCTCTATGAAAGCCTTCATTTCAGCTTCTCTCCTTGATGCATAGTCGCCGTTGATTTTCATTTTGGGGTCTACTGTGTCCTTCTCCTTCTTCCCGAACCCCATCGTTGCTTTGGGCATCTTGTTGGGGTGATATGCTTCGAATCCACAGATAATACCTTGACTGCCATTGCACAAGCCGGCACTGAGATCGAGGTTGGTCAAAAGGACAACAAGCATACCCTTTTTCAGCTCGACAACATCTGCGAATCGATGATCATCTAGAGCTTTTAACGGCTTGCATTCGGTCGTACCACGAGGCCCCTTGTGCTGATGTCGATCTGCCTTCCATTTGAGATGAGGATGATGCTCTTGATGAACAAAAGTATCGTATGACCAGTATGAGTAGTTGACTCCGGTCAATTTCTTGAATTTCGCTTCGTTGACCTCCCTTGCTTGCTCTCTTGTCGCGAACAGACTTGTACCATTGTGGACCTGGCAAGGGTGGTCCATCAGCCTGTCGACTTCCACTGATGTCAAAGAGTCTCCGATGCGGCACTTCTGCAACATTCGTATAAACTCCTCATCATTCTGACGATGAATCTGCTTCAAATGAACGTGCTCAAAATTGCACTCCGACCAAGCATCGCTCGAAAAAGCCCACTTATGCTCGTCGCGGTACTCGACGCGATGCTTGGGACAGGTGTACGTCTTGCGGCCAAATGCCGTCTTCTCAACCATTTCCAAGCCACAATCAATGCAGTACTGAAATGGCTTGACAGGCGGCAGTTGGCAAAAGTCGCCCGTGACGATGACTTGGGCACCTCCAAAGGCAGGCTGTTTATCTCTCGCTGGGTTATGCCACGCCTCTTTCATCAACGCATTGAGCCGCTCGAAAACGTGATTCTCGACCATGCTGATCTCGTCAAAAACGATGACATCTGTATGCGTCTTGATTCGGTCAAAGACAAACTTTCCATGGGCGGCATTGGTCAGCTCGTTGAGTGGTTTCTTCATATGGCCCGGCGTCCAGCCCGCAAATGTCCAAAAGGTTTGACCGTTGACCTGCAGCGCGGCGCGTCCGGTTGGAGCAAGGATGCGAACTTTCTTTCCCATTGCACGTAGCTTAGTAGTGAAGGCCTTCAGTACTGTGCTTTTGCCACACCCAGCTGAGCCTGTCACGCATGCCAATGTCAGTATCCATTTTTTTACCTGCAACGAAGCAGGAACTTTTGAGAGAGAGAGAGGAGAAAAATAGAATCTCCGAGACTTCTGGGCCATGTGCACACGACTCCTTTTGCTTACCTGTATAGAACACATTCCGACCGCGGCAGATCAAATCCACCAGTTCTGCTTATTCCGGGCATAATGAAGGCTCGTCCGACACAGGTGCAGCCGGCATCTGAGAAGGCGGTGGCAGTGGAGGCATGGCTTTCGTGTGCTGTGTGCTGGGTGGAAAAGACTCCTCCGATTTAAACGATGGGCCCGATGATCCATATGTCAGTTCGCCTGATGAAACCGGGTAAGCACCTGGGATAGGCAGTGGCCTTTCCATCAAAGGTTGCCTAGAATCGTACGGTTCCTGCTTGATAGCTGAAGTTGCCAGAGCCTTTGCCGCTGCCATACCGGCTGCTGCTCCATCGGGCCCAGAAAGTCGCGGTTCTTTCTTATTTCGTTCAGCGCGCATATTCTCTAGTCGATATTGAGGGGGAATCTCTATCGGGCCATTATGCACGGGTCTTGGATTTGGATGTGTCTCAGAGTTACCATCTGCTCCCCGCTTTCTTTTGTTACCTTGGTCAGAGTACCCAGGGATTGGTGAATATTGAGAAATCTGTGGTGTTGGCGCTTGGGATGCACTGGACCATTGTTGCTGTGGCAGCTGGGGGTACGCAACAGTCCGGTCGCGGTAATAGTAAGGATTGAATGCGGCACAATGGCTACCATATTGATGATAATAGCCGATCATCGGCGCGGGTGTGCCACCCAGCTGTTGCTGCTGCTGCGGTTGCGGTTGCTGGTGCTGCGGCGATTGCTGATGCTGCTGAACATGCTGCAAATTCTGCAGATGATGTTGCTGTCGTAGCTGTTGCTGCGGTCTATACGGTCCCGGCCATGGGACGAACTTATAGGTTTGAGCAGGAGGCGCAGGCACTGGACTGGACATATAGGACTGAGCTTGACTCGATACCAGTGGACTTGAAGGCGTCTGATACTGTCCCTGATGGGGAAACCCAGCCCATTGCTGGTTTGGGGACTGCCCGTTGGGATCCGTTCCTTTCGGTAGGTCAGCATCATGCTTTCTCCCCAGTCTCGGGTTGGGGCCTGTCTTACCGGGACTAGATTGCGGTTGTGGCATTGCATACAGACTCGTCCATACTTTGCCGCCAGACTGCCAACCTCCTATGTCCAAACTTCGCACGACGTGATCATGGCATCCAGGGATACGCGTTGAGTGTCAATTTGCTGGACAGTGGGGCGGCAACGGCACCGCGACACGCGACGTTAGCGTACCTTGGGGCTCAAATGTCCCCTGTACACCCCGCCAAGGCCATTTGCAGAAGCAAGTTGCGCCATGCATCTCGCCTGATTTAATGCATTTTGAGCGCTTCTTTTGCTTGAAAAGCTTTGCGGCCTCTCAAACGCTCAAAATTTGATTGTCGAGCTTGAAAAGTAAGCAGCCGAATCATGGATCAGCGCCAAGTTCATACAGGCTCTGTATCGCAAAGTGATGGCCTAACAAGACCAACCCGGCAAAGAGGGACGAACCGGGACACTGATAAGCTGACCCGTGGCTCGAGGGCTCCAGATGGGCTGCCCATTTGCGACTTCTGATCACTGAGAAGATGGGTTGGGTTACCCGGATGTCTCAAACGAGAATCGAGATCTGTATTCGACCGCTAAATGGTCACGATTCGATGGATTTTGAGCCCTTTGAGTAGGTATGTTCACAGTCCTAATNTTCTGATCACTGAGAAGATGGGTTGGGTTACCCGGATGTCTCAAACGAGAATCGAGATCTGTATTCGACGGCTAAATGGTCACGATTCGATGGATTTTGAGCCCTTTGAGTAGGTATGTTCACAGTCGTAATGTCAACCAAATATTCCAATGTCGGATTAGCACAGCAGGGAGCCATTGATGCCAGCNGGTCACGATTCGATGGATTTTGAGCCCTTTGAGTAGGTATGTTCACAGTCCTAATGTCAACCAAATATTCCAATGTCGGATTAGCACAGCAGGGAGCCATTGATGCCAGCAAAGTGGCTCTTTCCCAACCACGGAAAATCGAACACCTAGCTGCTCACTCAAGTGAGCAAGCATTCTTCATCTTTTGCGAACAGAACGACGGCTCAATATTGGTGTGCATTTCTGGAGAATAAGTCTCGCTACGACATTTCTCATGTACAGAAACCCGCTCTATAGTTTCGCCATGAGTGGACTCTTCTTTTCAGTCTCGANATCGAACACCTAGCTGCTCACTCAAGTGAGCAAGCATTCTTCATCTTTTGCGAACAGAACGACGGCTCAATATCGGTGGGCATTTCTGGAGAATCAGTCTCGCTACGACATTTCTCATGTACAGAAACCCGCTCTATAGTTTCGCCATGAGTGGACTCTTCTTTTCAGTCTCGACGTACATCTCCTTGATCAGGTCGCTATATTTTCGTCCCGCCTGTGGGCGTTTGAGCTTCAGCCTATTCCATCCCACAATATCAGCATCTCATTTTCTCATGAAATCGAAGAGAAATATCAACTTACGTGGGTGTCAATAACTCGTTTGCGACGGAGAAAGGCTCCAGCATCAACCGTACTGCCCGAGGGATCTCATAGCTGTTAAGCTTGGCATTCTTGCCGACCGCAGCAAATTCCTTCACCACTGCGGATCGTACCTCTGGTTCCTGGAGCACAGCCTCGAGCTTTGCCATGTCGTCTGGCTTGACTTGCTTCCCGAGGGTTCTAGCGAGGAAGCTACAGAACACGTCCGGCTGGACGCCAAAGATGCCGACAAGGTGAGCTTCGGTCGATGTGCCATGAACATATCCCTGAGCGAGCCAAGGGCACTGCGCAAGGATTAGGTTCTCGATATGCTCGGGCGATATGTACTCGCCCTGCGCCAGCTTGAGGAGGTTCTTTCGGCGATCGATGATACTGAACCGGCCCAGCTCGTCGATGGAGCAGATGTCGCCCGTCTTGAACCAGCCATCTTCAGTGAATGATTTCCGGGTCTCCTCGGCGTCCTTGTAGTACTCTGAGAAGACGTTGGGCCCCCGTATGAGCAGCTCACCGCGCGGGCGAGGCTGGTCGCTCGATAGGTAGTCCATGTCGGGCACATCAACCAGACACACCTCGACGCAGGCGACCGGACTGCCGCAGGTCCCGACGCTCATATCACCGCTGAACTGCGCCAAAGCTACGGCATAGGTCTCGGTTGACCCGTATCCCTGCATCACGTCGGACGCAACGACTATGCGCAGGAACTGCTGCAGTGCACCATCCAAGGGTGCAGAGCCGGACATGGTTTGAACCACGCGGTCCAATCCCAGAGCTGCCGCGATCTTCTTACCCCAAATCCTGTCGTACACCAGGTGCTTGTTAGTTGCCTTGGCTGGATCTTCACTTTCGATATTTGCCATCTTTGTTTGAACGACATGGCGGGAGAGCGCGCCCTTGATGCCTGACTGTTCAATAGTGGCCGCTTTGATGGAGCTGCCGATACGGTTGAGCAAGCGAGGCACGCTGGTGAAGATCGTGGGTCTGATGAGCTTCAGATCGTCCATCAGCTCGAGAGGGTTGCCGTGAAAGTAGCCGATGGAGCCACCGCCGTACAGTACTGAGAGTTCAACAAAGCGTTCATAGATGTGCGCCAGCGGCAGATACGAACAGAGAACATCAGTCGGCTTGATGGGGTAGACTGTGAGACACGTCGAACTCGCAACAACCGCAGTCGAGTGTCGGAGCACCACGCCCTTTGGATTGCCCGTCGTCCCGGAAGTGTAATTGATGGTGATCATGTCGTCTGATTTTGGTCTATCGAGGGCTCGTGAAGATGCCACGCCTGCCTTTTCCACGTCTCCAAAGTCGTGGATTTGTAAGCCCTTTTCCGCAGCCAGGCTACTTAATAACTCTTTTCTCGAAGTTCCTGGAGTTTCGATACCATCTGTTAAGGGATCGAGGGAGATGATCAGCTTGAGCGATGGGCAGCGAGGAGCCACAAGCATCAGCGTCGGAATATGCTCAAGGGAGGCACAGACGACCGACATTTCGGCATGGTTGATGATATACTCTGTTGCTTGCGGACCAAGTGTCTCGTAGAGCGAAATACTGTACAAAGATTGTGACATGGAGCCGAGATCGACAAACTGCCACTCGGGCCGGTTCGCGCACCAGAGGCCGACTGGCTTTTGGCGACCACCCAATCCGTTGGCCTCGAGCAGTTCCACGAGTCCTTTGCCAAAGTTTGTGCTCCGTTGCAGGACCTCGCCATACGTATACCAACTATACGAGCCGAAAGTTTTGGAGACACCGTTGTATGGGCGGTGACCTAGACATCGTGCATTGGGTTGCTGCTTGGCAGTCTGCTCAAACATGTCGTATCCGGAAGACAGGCTGGGATCCACGTAGTCCGGCAACTCATCCTGCCGCCTCCAGTGTCGATATACTGCCGATCTGCCTGGTAGTTGGGAGTTTGGAACGGCCACACCTTGATGCGAACCTGGAGGTGGGGGCTGGGCGTATAGACGCGCCTTGTCTTTGTAGGACCCCATTCTCGTGCGGTAAAATTATCGGTTGTATCGAGGGAGGTTTGACAAAAGGAGTAATTTTGAGCAAACTCCAGAAGAGGGGGCGGGCATGATTAAAAAGCAGGGCAGTCTGGGGGACCCGAAGTTCTGGGAAGCCTCGGACCGTGGAGAGTTGGAGTGTTGTGGGTTTCCCTGCGCTGCGCCGTGACACTTCCCCCTGTTATGCAGGGAACTTCTTATGCGACTATCACCCTGGGCTCGTTCTCGATTGGGATTCGCTCGAATCCTTTCGGATACAACAAGAACGCGAATCGGGCCCACTCTTGGATGACATGGTGGCAGGAGCAAAGCGCTTTGGTGGTTGATGCTTAGCCGATCAGACTTTCTCGTGCTTGACAATGGTCTTTAGCACTCGAGTTCAAGCGTTGACTCAATGTACTTGCTGCTCTCTTCCTATGATGCAGAGATACAGGAATACTGTCTATCGGGTCATATAATAGATGGGGATGGAAACCGGCCGCTAGGTCTGACAAAAATAGTATAAAATCAATAATATCGATCAGGGTGGTCAAAGGTGGGGACCATCACGATTCGCTAAATACGGAGAATACCGAAGTTGTTTCGTTAACTGGTTCTAAGTCTTTTCTCACTTAGGGATTGGCAATGTATATCTTCTGATTACCTCACACAATAGTTTGGGGGCATCTGTCCTCTATGCGATACAAATGCCATCTTTTTAGCATCACCCCCTATGTATCTTGTAAATTTGCCGCATTTGAAGATCAGGTTTCGATGAATTTCCACTTGAAATGTCCCATTTGAGGTATCTGAATTATAGCCAAGAAGTTATTATATGAGAGTATGATCTATCACAATGTAAGCTTCTTATCTACATCATCGTGCGCGTTCAATATGGATGCCTGGATTTTCTGTAAGATAAAATCATCGCTCTCACTGCCGTCAATTATGCCCATTTTCGTCCTGTAGTAATTCTCGTCTCGCTCTCTAACAGCATCCGTGGCTTCCTTGAACCAACGATTGAGTCTCATGAGCGGGCGGGTGATTTCCGACGGCTCGAGTATGTTTCTCAGATCTATATCCAAGCTTTCCGCTCTCCGGAGGTCAACGGGCGCCTTGTATTGGTCGTTGGGATTCCATCGACGGATTTTCGCAAGGACCGTCATCAACTAGAACGAGGTAAGTATAAATCGGCATGCACTTTCTCAGAGAGCTGGGGGATCCTTACATCTCTTGCTGCCACAAGCATGTCGCCCAGATGATTATTCCGTTCGGATCTAAGCGAAATGTGAGTCTTGACCGAAAGTTCGCGGGCAGTGACTGCTTGGATACAAAGCATTGACATACACATCGATCTCTTTACTCTCCAGTTCACAACAATCCATGTCGACCATGACGAGTGGAGGCGCAAGGGAATGTTCCCTGAATTCGGTTACGTCGGCGTCAAAGGCATCAAACACCCCTGCATGTGGTCAGCGGGCATACATAAAACCTCATATGGCCACGAGATGACAACTTACAGTTGCCAGAGTTTACAAAATCAAACTGAAGCCAAGAGACTTGCGCAAAGGCATTCTCGGGTCCCTCCATATTTCCAGCCACGATGCTTTCTGGCCAGACAACGGCGCACATGCCGCGGAGGACTGAAATTTGATCCATTGTCAGCCATGAATCGGATACCATCTAAGAAGCGAGAAGCTTGGCAGCGGTACTCCTGGTGTACTCACAGCATAGGAAGAGTCTCCAAAGCAGGCGATTGGGGATGGGAACATTCTGACGGCGCCATCTGTCCTGAAATCTCTTGAGCGTACCATTGGGTAGCCATTGCATATACTGCCAGCCGACTGCTGGAGCGTTGATGCTGCGGTCAAGTATCGCCGGGTTGGGGCTGACATCTATCCAGTGGGCAGTATGCGACGAGTTTTGAAGCATCTGGACTGGCATCAGTACAATGATGTTTGAAGGCATCGAGTTTTCTGGTCTACCTTGAGAATCTGCGGCGCTACGAAGTCATCGTCATCCCTCTCGGCGGGGCCCTCAATCTCTTCGTCCAGCTCAGACGGCCTGTGCACCTTCTTCCAGTCCCAATATTCGAGGTCTCTCAGTTTTCCCGAGATCTTGAAAGCAATGTTCGTGGGCCCTGCACCGGTGGTGGAGCTTTTGCGTTCCAGCTTATAGCAAGTGCCTTGGTATCCTCTGGCAAGATACCTGGCGAATCTCCAGTGGCCGTGTCGCTCAAAGGCTTCTCGGATAATGACTTCATCGTCCCTAGCCCTTCTGATGGCCAACTCTTCCGCGCCCAGAGCCATAATCTTTCGTACAGCATGGGACAATTGGCATGGCTGGACATGACCGGTATTAGCCGTCCAAATTGTGCTTCTGAAGCCGATGGTCGATTCATTGTCTGGCAGAGAGCAAGCATGGTTCTTTTCCGGATGTGGTGTCTTGGGAACAAGGAAACTTTGTTCGGATCTGATTCAATTGCATACATCCGAGCACCGGGCTCAGATAATGGATTGTGTGGTATGATCAACTCACTCATACTAGATCGTGATATGAAAGCGAGAATTTCCCGAAAATGCACATTATTCAACTTGACTGCTAGACTACCTACACAGTATACTAAATATGGTTTTACTTTTGAACCTCATGGCCGCTGGACACTGTGCTACACTCCGACTTGGTGTGGTTTGCCCCATGTATAAATGTTTCGCTTCCTTGGAACTATAGACGGAGATGTGAAGCGTCCAGAGTTTCCCTTCTCCTTTTATACCAAAAAAAGATGAAAACTTTGGCCTTGTACAGGTATAAAAATGGTAACCTTAGTGTATATGGAGGTATATAACTTGGCATCCATCAA
>JACVEI010000644.1:0-10779 GCA_018115615.1 Pestalotiopsis sp. DP-2020a | reverse complement strand
TTCCTCCGCTTCCTCTGATATGTGCTCTGAGACATATTCACCATCTCTGTTCTCAGTCAGCCGGTTTGCCACGACCAGGCCGGCTGGCCCAGCACCAACTACAATATAGTCATAGGTTGAGGGCAGACGGGAGATATCTGATGCAGAGTCAAGCAATCTACCCCACGATAGCCGTGGAAGAAAGAATATCGAAAGAAAAAGGTGACAATTGATGAACAGCATTTCTGAGCAAGGGGATTAAGAAGAATAGAACAGTATAGTGGATCGGAAGCTGTATGTAACCTCCTGATACGTATGAAAGCAAAGGCTGATCTCTCCACATGAGTTATCCTTTCTCTTGGCCCATTGACGATCCGTTTCTAGCTGCAAAGATTCCAATCACAGAGATGATCGTGCTGTAGGATGCATTGTGGACCTCAGATGTTGTAAAACATATTCCACTCCAAGTCAAATTGTAGACGTCGACTCGTCCTATTCCGTGCGGATTTGTTCAGCCCCCTGCAAGCTGTCCCTATATTGATCTTGTAGTACCGTTTCAAGGAAGTAATGGAGCAAACTACTATCAAAGACCATTATAGGATGTTCAAAATCCAGACCAAGGGCGGTCCAAAAAGCTTTTTCTGTATTCAGAAGCCCTAAAAAGCTGAAAGGATCTGACGAGTTTGTCCATTTGCGCTCGTACCATCCTACGAAAACTTGACGTCGAATTATGGAACAATAAGGATTTGTTTTTTCCGCAATCATGCTTATATATATTCTATTGGGACGCTTAGCAATATTGTGATCAGACCTTGTTACATCTTTCCGTACTCTCCATGGCTCAATGCAAGCATTCTGATTGGCTACGTCTTGTACGTCACGAACGTGGTTCCCAGCTTGAAGTCACGGACAGACTGGAGGAACTTGTATGCCAGCTTCACTGTCCAGATCAGACTTCTCCTGGTCTAGTCCTATTTATTGGAGACGAAAACAAGAATGATGCTCTGCTGGAATTCGGGATACAAAAGTATCCTTCTGAAAGAAGACACCTAGGCTGGAGGGCTCAAGTCCATCAGTCTCAATTTCTGGGACCTACTGGGAAATCAATACCTCTCGTCATTTTCAATACTGGAGCTTCCACAAAATTGCAACCGGGCAGGTTGAACAATACACCAAGATGCCATGAGACGCGAAACTACGAGATGACACCAACCATCGGCGAGAAAAGGCCGGTAGATGTAATCGATCACGTATATTGTCGCTTGCTGTTCCCATTCGTCGATATCGTATGTATTTTTGTGGACGATATTGGAGGCTTGACTCAGTTGGTTTCTCGGCTCCGGGCATGGCTCAGGTACGGTCGAGCAACGACTGCTCAAAGCGGATTGCGGCTGTTCCTAATCTTTAACGAGCTTAAAGATGGTACGGAAGTATCGATCCGTGACATCTTGAAAGGCGACGGCAAAGGAATGATACCGCCAATGTTCCAGGACTATCATGTCTTCGATCTTGCACGTCCACCTCAGCAGACAAGGAGATCATCCCAAGAGACGCCACAAAGAAGACTCCACAACGAACTGGCAAGGTGTCTCGTTTCGGCACAGCGCAGTCGTACAAGAAACGGAGAGCGTTTCTCAGCACAACATCTTTCCAAATTTCTTCAGTACGCTATGGATGAGCTTGTTAATGTGGACAGGAGCCCTCTAGATCTTGTAAGCATGTCCAGAATGATGAATCCTGTTTCTCCCGATCTGAGTTCGTATCTCAATGATTTCCTCCAAGAGGTAAAATCGTCCGAGGACGTGGAGGTATTCGCAATTCCGATGATCATCTCCAGCTTCATTCTAGATCAGTACCCGCCTAATATGCATCGTAAGTCTCTCTTCAGACGCATATCGGGAGGACTAATTAACACGAACAGCCTTCCGCCCTGAACAAGTCTTTCGTGTACTCTATCATGATGCCTGCCAACGGTTGCTCCAGAAAAGTCAACGAGATCCGCAGAGAACGATCGGCTACGATATTCCCACAACGTTCACAGGGCTTGCTGAAGAGGAGATGATCAAGCAATATAAACAATACAGGAGATCGGTATCGGCTGTTGCACATCACCGAACCATGATGGACTGCTTTCGGCATAAGTGGGCTCAAATGCGATCCGACGACGTATGTTTGTGTTGCTTGCGACGGCGACCGCAGTATTGCTTGCCCTGTAGTCATAGTCTGTGTGAGAATTGTGTTCAGGTGTTTGGCAAGAACGAGGACGACATGCCTTGGACATTCGTCGTGAGAACGTGTCCTCTGTGCGGTCAAGAAAATAGCGGGGCAATCATTGGTGTCAAGCCGCCGACGGCGAGCATCCGGCTCCTCAGTATTGATGGTGGAGGAACGCGGGGCCGAGCGCCACTTGCATTTCTTCAGACGCTTCAGGACCGACTGCAGCTGCCAACGCCGGTACAACACAATTTTGACTTCATATATGGCACCAGCTCTGGTGCAATCATAGCCGCCGTTTTATATGCGCTGGACTGGAGCATCGAGGAATGCACCGAGTACTTCGAGATGTTCGCGCGCGTAGCTTTCCAGCCGCGGTGGTGGTGGTTGAAGGTGCCGTTCTTGTCTGCCGTCTTACAGATGGTGGCTTCCCTGCTGGCCGACAGCCGATACTCGAGCAAGAACCTAGAAACAATCTTGCAAGATGTCTTGGGGACACGCAGTCTCATGGATTGTACCAGCGGGGCAGCCCGAGGCACCAAACTTGGAATTACAGTGACTACCATCCGCGACGCACGTGCCTGTGTCTTCACAAGCTATAATGGTGCTGGAGAGCGACGGCATGATACAGGTAACCCCTAGTTTTTTTTTTTTTTTCTATTTTTTTTTTCTTCCCCTCCGTTTTACTTTCTTCCTATAGCTTCTCTTCTTCGTCCTATATGTCTCTATGAAGCGCCATGTTAACATATCATTCAAGACTACCAGGTGCTGTACCCGAAGAACGGCCTAAGCCGAATCCCTCTCTGGGAAATGTAGGATGATATTGCAATCGCAATCACGAAAAGTAAACGTAAAAGGCTAATATCCTTCTAGCGTACGGTGTAGTACAGCTGCTCCCTAGTACGTGAAAGCAACCGTTGTTGTTCTGATATTACATTCACACTGAGTCTTTGGTCAAGCTGACGTTTGGTAGCTATTTCAAGGTGAAACACATTCCAGACGTAGGAACATTTCAGGACGGTGGTCTGATGTTCAATAATCCTGCATCTATAGCCGTAAGGGAAGTAGCAGCTCTGGTCCCCGATGCATCGGAACCCGGGCTCGTCGTATCCTTGGGAACGGGCTCGTCGACGCCATCGAACCCCCCTCCGGCCACGAACGAAAGACATTTTCTTCGGGATTCGTTTCCTGCCCGCGTCTATCGGGCCTTTTGGAGTAGCGGGGATTCAAAGAGAGCGTGGCAACAGCTTGTTGACCATGCTAAAGATGACCCCAGCAATGTCTTGTTTCGTTTCGATGTCGAGTACGACGGACGTGCTCCAGCCCTGGATAGTGTTGCGGAGATGGAAGATATCGGTCGTCTCGCGCGCGAAGCTATCCAGGATTCTCCGATGCTGTCGAAACTGGTCCACCGCATTCGGGCTGAGCTTTTTGTATTCGAGCTGGACTCCTTGCATGGTGCTCGGTTCCGAAATGGTGAAATTGAATGCTCAGGCTGTATAACTTGTCGACTGAGAGCGTCAAATGAGGAGCTGCGGGCCTTTATCTATCAGCTCATAGATCGGTCAGCTTTCTTTCGAATCGGCAATAGAACGGTTAGCATTTCTAGCAGGAGCAACTCCGGCTCATCGGAGAATAATATGACGCCTTTCACTATGAACGTGAAGTTCGCCGTGGCCAATAGAAGCGAACCATTTGCAATCCGACTGTGCGAAGACGATGACCAGGGATGTCATATCAGTGGTTCTCCATTCACGCTTGAAAAATTGTTCACACAACAACATCTTGGAGCATACTTTGGAAGTCCAAACCACAAGAAGAGGAGCAATACAAGCGAGCAAAAAAGCCGTGGGAAAAAACGTCGGCGTACGGAAGCTTGAGGAGCCCCCGAATCTGGTTGTTTGATGTGCTGCCCCATGTATACTATTTGCTTTGCTTGGAATTTGCCTGTTCTCATCACTTTTTTTCTCTATTTTCTTTTCTTTTTTTTACGTTTTCAGTCCTTCCCAATAGCCATTCCTCTTTGAATTTGGTCAGTTGCCTAGTTTGCAGATCGTTTGATTTGTTCATCCTTCCCTGTTCTCTATTCTTCATACGTAGCTAGAGTTTACTCGCCAAGGGCCCAATAGCATTAATTTGACAAACACCCCATGTAGCTTGTTTTCAGGTCCTGTCTCTAGTAAGTGTAGCCATCCACCCCGTTTTGTACCTTGGAAGGGAACCATGCATACTTGCTCAAGGGAGTGGACCATGCGCATCGCCATACCTATCTGGTGTGGCAAATTGCTGGTCCCGGCCCAAACGAAAGCGATGCAACATCGTAGCGGAATACCCGCCGCGCTGAGCGAATCATGGATCGTAATGCAGAATATATCACCATATTAGTTCCTGTTTATCAATACTAGGACCTCCCAGGCCTTCAAGGCACTGTAGCACATTCATTACAGGATCTAGGCTTTGAGTCCGTGCTCAATCGACTCTGTTTCTCCTTACGATGAACTTCTTCAAATTTGTCGAACAACCGACGAGTTTCTCTCAGCGTCCAACTTACGATGCTCCAAAAACTGTATAGGAATCTAGGATTCCATGGTTTCTCCCCTTGACTATAGTAGAATTCTGGATCTACAAATACAGTCCGGCATAACCTGAGTATGAGTCAAGGACGTGAGCTCGGATGTGGATGGATCCTTGGCCTCGATAGGCATTCTTGTCACTGGAGAGAAAGCTATGCTGACAGCAAGAAAGGCTTTCATCAAACGCGAAATGGAAGACACGACACGTAGTGGTCCTATGACTCATGTCGAAATACAAAAGCAGCCAGCCGAATGGGCTTTGGCAGACTGGGCATTGAGAGATGGCGTCCGAAGCACTTCTCAATGCCGGCCAAAGAAAGGCTCTGGCCAAAACCCTAAGGATTCGCGTCGTTGCACTCGGGGTCGTTGGCCCGCAGCAAAAAGGATGTCCAGTCCTAGAAGAGGCGTAACAGCCAGCAGAGCCAGGACAGGGGTTAGGGAGAAAACGTAGAGGATCCCCCTCCCTTCAATCATCGATAGTTCTTGGTAATGTCTTTATATTCGAACAAAATATTTCGACGAAAACAAAAACTCGGGATAACTGAATGATGTAATATTTTTATCAAAGTAAATTGATTCACCCCCTAGCATCAAGTACTCGATATTCTACGTAGTCTTCCCCATCGATGGTTATTATTTCTCCGCAGCTGATAAGCTTGCCATCGAATGGACCAGTATTTTTCCGGCTGTAAATCAAATTTCCAAGCATCCTGACCTCTTCAATATTTGTGATGGGGGCCATTGTCTGTGATGGCACCTGTGGTGGTTGCTGTTGGGGTGTCATTTGCATCATTTGTCCTTGGCTTTGGACTTGTACCTGTGCTTGAGCGTGAGCTCGTGATTGAGCTTGGACTGCCTCTGCCTGGGCCTGGGCCTGGTGCTGCTGCTGCTGCTGCTGCTGCTGCTGTTGTTGTTGTGTTCTTTTGTGTCTGTTCCTGTTGGCCACAATGCCTGGCAGCTTCCTGGTTCTTAAGCACACAAGCAGAATCTCTGCGGATAAGCGCTGGTTCCGCTGATCCCACAGCCAAGGATGGACCCGCAGAGTAGTATCTGGTCCTTCTGTGACTTCTATTTGTCTCATCTCTCGAAACAGCCATGTTGCACCCGCAGGTTTCGCGGCCGAAACATGCGTCGAATACACAACGACGAACGAAGAGCGACGTGACACCAGAAACAGGCGCTTTAGATTCTGTCAACACATCCAGGAACATGTATGGCTGATCTCTTATGTGCTCGGCAGCGTAAGGCCAACCACTGCGTCTGCTTGTCTCGGCATCTCTCCAGATGCAATCGTACCGCGGTGCCATGAGTCCATCCAGCTGCAATGTACTCGCGTAGTCCTCGTCTTGATTTGGGAGAGATGCATCCAATTCTGGTACATCCTCGAATACCGAAGATGTCCGCCGTTGCAAGGTGGTTCTGGGAACAATGTTTTTGTCTCGTGTCAGTCCCGCAAGACTTTCGATGTGGTGGTTGCGGAATCATTGTCTTAATGCCAACCTGGCAAGCTCACGTAGTTCAGCACTTTCCAAGATCTGAGGGACTGCGGTCGCGAAACGTCCTTTTTACTTTCTCCTTGGAGACACTCGGCTGAGGCATCTCCGCATAATGAAGAGCCAGATTTGTTTTCGGCCAAGGTCGAATTGTAGCTCTGGAGACCCCGACGTGGGAACGAAAGAACTCTCATCGGTCTGTGCCAAAGCTCCAAGCAGCATGATCTCAATTGTCCTGTTCTGTATCTCTAGATTTTAAGCGCTGCAGGCTTACTGTGTATTTTGGTGGTCCTAGCTCCCGGGACCTCAATGCACCTATTAGATACTGTAGGGTTGCAGTGTGCTGCAACATACTGCGGACGGGTGTAGTATTAATTCACGACACAACGAGAATTGTCATCTATTACAAGACCTTATACCGTTATTGCAATGCACGGGTCTTTGGTGTACGTCGGCATGGTCAAGGCTTTGCTCGTTGGCTGTTGCCGACAGCCTTGTCCAGCTAAGGTCCTTGGCTTGGTAGCGAACCCCGCATCAGCAAGAAGCACCACCGCCCGACAACTAAGCAATACTGCTTCCGTTCTTGACCATGTGTGTCCCAGAGCAGCACTAGCATGTTAGTCACGTCCTAAAGTTGCAAGACACAGAGCAGAGATCAGCGCGATTCAGTCACTTACCTACGATCCATTCATCGACTCTATTTCAATATGTCTTTCAAGTCGCCTTCCGATCGTCATAGCTTCAGCGTGGCGATAATTTGCGCATTGCAAGCCGAGAACAACGCTGTTTCCCTTGTCTTCGATGAATTCTGGGATGACGACGAAGACAAATACGGCAAAGTCAATGGAGATCTCAACCGCTATATCGTTGGGCGTATAGGTAACTACGATGTCGTCCTGGCCCTCTTACCACATATCGGGAAGGTGAACGCTACAAGTGCATCTGCTAGCATGCGTTCCAGCTATCGTGCCTTAAAACTTGCCCTTATTGTCGGCATCTGCGGTGGTGTCCCGCTTGTTCAGCACGGGGAAGTCTTGCTTGGCGATGTCATCATCAGCAGTTCGGCCGTTCAGTACGATTTCGGAAGACAGTATTCCGGAAAATTTGAGCGCAAAGATACTGTTCAAGACAATCTTGGCCGTCCAAACAAAGACATTCAAGGTCTGGTCGCCTTATTTGGAACTGATCGCGGGATGGAAAGGCTCGAAACTCGAACAACTAGCTATCTCGAACAGTTGCAAGCCAAGGCAACTTCAAAGAAGTGCATTAGGAAAGATAAATATAGCTATCCTGAAACCGCTTAAGATAAGCTTTTTGAGCCGAGCTATCGCCATAAACATCATCTCCAGGTTGCGTGTATCTGTCGCGAATGCATTCAGGATACAGATCCCGTTTGTGACTTGGCTATCAGCTCGTCGTGCACCACGCTGGGGTGCGACGATACCCATCTCGTGCGTCGGGATCGACTTGACGAAAGGCAGAAAGAGCAAGCGACAAGTAATGCGGTCATACAGCAGCCCAGTATACATATTGGATCTATCACTTCCGGGACACTGTGATCAAATCGGCTATGCATCGGGACAGTATTGCTCAACAAGAGAATGTCATCGCCTTCGAGATGGAAGGGGCTGGAGTCTGGGATGAAGTGCCCTGTATTGTGGCGAAGGGTGTGTGCGATTATGCTGATTGTCATAAGTATAAAGGGTGGCAGAATTTTGCAGACGCCACGGCGGCAGCGACGCCCAAGGCGATTCTCGAGCGCTATACTCAGGCGGATAAGGACATGATTTCCAAGAGATCGGAAACAACATCCTCGGAAGAAAACCCAGGAATTGTGCAGAATGGCCAGGCGCCGGCGAATATGCCGCGATGCGTATTCAATGGGCCGATAGAAAGCTGCCAACTGCACTTCGCAAACCTTGATTTTGCGTTCCGAGTCTTCTTTCTCGTCATCGTGAATGTGTGCTTATACGACGCATGGCTAAACGAAGCCCTATCGTCGATATTGCCTCTAAAGAAACCGAAATGCAACGGATGCGCGACTTTCGTGACACCGTCTTGGAGCACGACAAGACGAATATTCGCTGCTCTGCCTGTTTAGAGACCTTTGCAGGCTCTCATATCCGCAAGGCACATCAAAAAGACGCAAAAGACTGTTCGGTATGCTCTCGGCCTGTTTGGAGATCCAGTGGGAAGTTGCACGCTGCGCGCTTCCACTCATACACGGTAGCGCTATCAAAGAACGAGCTTTGGTGCACGTACTCTTGCGGATACCGGGCATTATCCCAAAACTTGAACTCACACAATGCAAAAGACCACTGGGACTGTCCTCTGTGCCCCGGCGTGATGTTCATTGGTGACGAGGACATTGCAAGGTCAAGATTTGGAGCACATACCAGAGAATCCCATAGAGAAGCTAGCGGGCTTGATCCTGTCAAGGTGCGAAGGCATAAATACCAGGCCCCTGGTGTACCTCCTGGATCAGAGCTTCGTATGCCTGAGATCGAACAGGCCGCAACCACTGCACCTATTGGAAGTGGCAAGGTTGATGAAGAATGGGTCCAGCAAAGCAGGGCACGTCTTCAACAAAATGCGCGATACTACACGGAAGCCAAACTCAGTTTCAGTTGTCTTGTAATGAAGCTGCCGCGGGCAGTCGCATGCATTCCGAGGCCCAGATATACCAAGATGTGATGCTTGGTGCTACTTCAGGCACTATGCTCAAAGCAGAACTTACCAGAGGATGGTGAACAATGCTGAGGTATTTGAAGCCGATCAATTTGTATTCTGTACATGGTCGGAGGCTCGCTTCCTGCTGGACAGGTACGGAATTCTCAAGATACCCATCTTGATCCCAAAGGCATGGAACTCGGATGAGCAACTAGACACCATCCAGGAGTTATTCGCAGAGTTGGTCTCGGAGACGGTGGATGTTCGCATTGGTGATTCACTATATCCTGCGGATTCAGGAGCGGCACCGGCATAGCTACCAAGTGAGGAAGTCTGGCATGGTTTTCGCGCGGGTAACATCCATCCTGGATATAACCTCCTTGATCTTCGAAACGACTCGGACACTCCAAATGTGAGAGCCGTATCGAATATAAAAGATCTCCGGTTCTTGCAGTATTGGCTCCGGGTCATCCTAGGACACTGCAGCACTGGAATCAACACGGTAAAGAAAAGCCTGCCTAGCTGGAGCTGGACGTTCAAATTTTGCGGACAACGGGGTGTGTTCTCGATGCCGCACGTCGACCGCCATGGAGTGATGACTGCCATTCTCGTCCATGAAGGAGTCAAGATTTGGTTTTACTTGGGAGATACCCACGAGTCAGACCTTCAAAAATACCGCTACGGGAAGCCATTTCCTCGAGATTCTTCATGGATTGCCATGTGTCTAGAGGAAGGAGACACTTTCATACAATGTCCCTCCACTTTCCACGCTCCATATTCGCTGACCAACGTTCTACGTACTGGCAGCATGCATCTGCATCTAGACTTCTTGCACTTGTCAATCAAAACCACCGAGATTGCACTTGAAAATCATGAAGTATCAAACGAAGATGTCACCTGCGAGTATATTCTACTGCTTCTCCGCTATTTTGAAAATAAGACAACGGAAAAGTTCGGTTCGTCAAACACTAAGTACTGACAGATTATCATTAAAGATCCTCATCCGTTTCACGCTCAGTTTCACCAAGAAATACCTTGGCATTAAGGCAACGTAAGTGGAACTCTCGGTATATCGATCAGACCTGATGCGACTATGCCAGCAAGACATTCCTGATTCCCGAGGTGTGGGATAGCCCATGTTTGTTCTTCATGTACTGTTGGTATCCTTTTGCTCTTGGCATTGGCTACGTGTGACCATCAAGATGTATCCTACAACTTGCGAACGCTATCTAAAACTACAGTGGGTATCGAAAAATGGATTTGCTCGTAAAGGCATTCGCTGAATATAGTAAATGGTTCTCATCCCCTTGTGCCATCTCTGACAATGACTAAAGTTGGCTAATGGCTTCATCGTAGGCGGCTAAAATAGGCTTGTAAAGTCGATCTGGGTCTCCTGCAGGAGTTCCAAAGCTCATTCTCTCGTCCTGGTCCAAAGGGAAGAGGATCTTTCTGATCCTAACACAGAGGGGCTTGACGACATCGAAAGCCTTTGGAAACTCGCTCACGATCCAATCGAGACCGTTTGCAGTCATATGACCTGCCTTGGCAGCCGCAATGGTTTTGAAGCTTCCAATCTCCCAACTCCGAAGGAGACTCTCTTTGGGTGGCTTTTCTACACCACCAAAGCCGTTACTCCATGACTGGCGCGCGCACATCCAGAGCAAGACGTAGAAGAATGATTCAAGGTCGTGGCGGTATGTGTGATCGGCCTTGCGCAGCACCTCTACGGCCATAAACTGCATCGTGCCGGTCTGGTGCCGTGCTCCACTTGGGCCGCTGTCTCTCGCCTTGGCCAAGTCGAGGTCGATGAGCATACCCTTGAACCCATCTGCCGTCTCCGGGTTCGTTAT
>JACVEI010000044.1:2397-69985 GCA_018115615.1 Pestalotiopsis sp. DP-2020a | reverse complement strand
CTAGACCGTTCAATTCAAACGGCGCCAAAAATATCTGGGAGTCGCCGCGAACTCGGGCAAGGTCTCAATTGGCTATTGGGGAGAGCTTCAGCTCCTGACCTGCTGCCTTCAATCATATACACAGCAATCGCCCAACATGCCGCCCAGGATACCGTTTTTGAGCGCCATCAGGCCAGCTCAGACCTACCTAAAGTCGCAGGCCTGCCAATTCTCCAAGTCGGCCAAGGCCCAGGGCCGTAAGTTTAACACGATACCCTGCAAATTCGCGAGTATCAAAAAAAGCTAACATTGGGGAATCCTCCTTCCCGACAGTCCGCGACGTGAACCAGCCCAACGCCCTCTCGTCGATTCTTAACCTCGACCAGCCCCCGCCCTCGCGGTCGCAGTCGTCGTCGAGGCCGCCGCCGCGGGACCGCAACGCCGCCGCCAGGTCCATCTTCGACCGCATGCGGGCCTCGCACACGCCCAACGAGGCGCCCGTGGGCGAGCGCAGGGTCGAGGGCGAGCTGCGTGGAAAGAACGTGGCCGAGGACTACATGCGCCAGATGCCCCGGCGGTGGAAGCTCGGCGACGTCTACGCGCCGCGCGACCTGTCGTCCTCCGAGATGCGCAAGTGGGGGCGCATCTCCAACGTCGAGAGGGACCTGGTCGACCTGATGGGCCTCCAGCCCCTGGACATGTACCGGGTAAGTTTCAGGGACATGTGAGGAGGGACACCATGTCAAGTGGAAGACGTCAAAGACTTGGGCAGAGTCCAAAGGATTTCGAATCGACCACTTGAAGCAAAGTCTAAGCAAGACCGATCACCGGCTGACCAGGAAAACAGAACTTTTCCTTCATCTCAGAATTCACCACGCCACACGGCCGCATAAAGAAGTCTCAGCATACCGGCTTGAGGCCAGTCAACCAGCGCAAGGTTGCCAAGGCCATCCGGAGAGCCATCGGACTTGGACTTCACCCTAGTGTACACAAGCACCCCGAGCTCTTGAAGAGAGAGAGACGTGTAAACAGTCCTCAGACCAGGGCAATGGGCAAGATGGGCAGCTATATTTAATGTCAGGCACGGCCGGCCGAAAGGCCCAACCACCTGAACGATAAATTGTACAACAGATTCATTCGCATTCGCTTTTGTACAGTAGATACACACGCATCGTGTATGGGTAGCTTCAAGTCTTTGTACATTTTACATCGCGATATCATCTTAGGCTTTCCAGTGTCGCGTGATCTGGAATGTCCGGAAGCCTTCCTTGTCTCGTCTCCTACGCTTCTTTTCCAACTCGGCCCATACGTGTGGAAACCACTCTTTTGCCCATGCTTCAAATTCGTCCTTGAAGTCATCATTCGGCAGAGCGTTGTAGACCACACCGAGACTACAATTGCATTAGAACCAATGCGAGACAGATGAGTAGGAAATCTGGATTTACTTACGTCATGACGTCAGGCCGTTGTCCAAGGTTGGCCTCCATGTCTTCGACGAGCTTCTTGACCTCTTCCATACTGCTGTTGCTAGCCAAGACTGCTGCGTAAGCTGCCATTACGTTGACAGGGATCTCAATCTCCATTCTGTGAAGCTTCTCCCAGAGCTGTTTCGCCGGACCATCGCCAAAGGGCGTGATTTCGTAAGTCCTAAAGAGGATCTCTAGTGAGTTGTAGGAAGGACCCTCAGCAGAGTGATCGATATCCTTCCAGAAATCCAGTGCTTGCGACGGCTCCTCGCAAGCCGTGTAAGCAATCATCAACGCATTGTACAGCTCGGTAGTAGGCTGTATCGTGGTGTCCATTTTGAGCATGTTGTGCACCAGCTTCAGTCCCTCCAAGTCCGGACTCCGACCAATGCCCTCAAAACATTGGATATATGTCTCCGTTGTCGGCCGGTATTTCGGGTTGCTGTGTTGTCGCATGTGACCAAACACGTGGCAAGCCATGTCGGCGCGTTTCCGATCGAAGAAAGCATCCATGATCTTGGCTCTGTCCTCCAGGGCTGTGTCAGGGAAGAATTGTCGCAGTAGTGCATATGCATCCCATACTCGAGCCGTACTGTTCGCCGAGTCCAAACAGAACTGTGTAAAGGCTTTCGAGATGAGGGCTCTCTCAGTCCAGCTGTAATGTACTGTATGGAGGGAGAGCGTGTCGATCACCTCATACTGCTCGTCATTCTTCATGAAGGTCATGCACACTGCTACCACGGTTTCTGGCTCCAGAGTGGCAGCTAATTGCTCCAAGTAGCTCGTGACATCCAAGATCTTGTCGTGTTTCGGAGTCGGCGAGCTGCAAAGCCCACGGATGAGCTTGTTGAGAAGTGGCCAATCGTCCTCATCATTGTCGTAGTTCTGAAGGGAGCGGTAAGCGGTGAATGCCCCATCAAGATCGCCCGCCCGCATTCTGTAGTCTAGCATGAGACTGTAATGTCTTCGGTCTGGTTCGAGATCAAACTTGGGAACCAAGGCCGCTAGCCTCTCAGCCATGTATGGATCTTCCTTTTCCATAGCCGCCTCGATGACCGCATTGACGACGGAGATGTTGGGCTGGAACTCGGGGTCTGGGTTGCTCCTGATCATATGCTCGATATGTTCTGGGCCCTTTCCGAGGAGCACGACTGCGAATCGATGTATAAGAAGAATTGCTTCTTCGGCATAATGTGTCTCTGCGTATTTATGGAGAGAATCTGCCAACGCTTGGTATTCCGTTATGGCCCATTCGGTATCTTTATTCCGGATGGCACATCGGAAGACTTCCTGATAGGTCTGCTGGGATGGCATTGGCGCAGGGCCTGCTTCGGTGATACGATCCTCTGATGATGCCGGCTCGATTGGCTTGTAGTACCATTCCTTCATCTTGTCGAGATCATTCTTCTTGGCATAGAATGTTGTCATGATCTCGTGTAAGGAACGGCCAAATTCGAGACCGGATCGAGCTTGCGTCGTCGCAAGGAAATCCAGCAGCTCTTCCTCCTTGCCCTCCTGCGCAAGCCCACGGAGCACCGGTATCCAAAGACCTTTTGAGCGGCCATATCCCAAGTTGGGGTCGCTTTGCAAGGACGGCCACGACGTCAACAAGTGATGCCTCGCCTCGAGCGACTTTCCGTGCTGCGTCAATATTCTGAGGAGCGCGGCGATATCTGGGGACCGCTCGACAACAGAACTTTTGCTCTCGCCGTCCCTAGAGTACCGGGGCGTCCGGGCCTTCTGCTTCGCCAGGTCGCGGATCTGCAGGAACAAGGCTCTCGCAAGTTCAACGAGCTCGGTAGGATCGTCGCGAGGTTTCCTTTGCAGTGCAAGCTGTGCTGTCCTCAGGTCGGCCAGAGTCAATGCAAACTCAGCTTGGCGCTCGCCGGGTTCGCTGAGGTGGTTCAGAACGTGGTGCGCCACTCGTGCTTGCATGGCATTAACCGGGCGGTTGTTGACCTTTTTGTACTTGAAAAAGTCCCTAAAGCCCATGACCAGCTCTTCCCTCGGCGGAGGTCGGAGATTCTCATTCTTGTAGGCGCCATACTTGAGCAGCGATTCGAAGCCGGGCTCGACCTCGGGCTCTTTCAGTATCCGGGGTGCCTTTTTGAGAAAACCCAGAAACGTCCTCCGTTGGATTGGTCTCGCGATCAGTGCAGTGGCGGGATATCGGCGGAGAGATGGCCTCGTCGTCGGACACGGAGGGATGCCCTGGTGGGCACGCAAGCGTCGCAAGACATGGCGGGTCAATTGCGACCGCATAGTGGGTGGAAAAGCTATGGGTGGATGCTACTTTTGCTCTTGTATGTTAGCGATACTGAGGCTGCAAGTGGGTGACCATGGCTGTCGACTTGCCTGAGCATGGCCGTATTCCGGAATTGAGCTTGCGACCGAAGCTTGATACTCGGAGTCGGACCTGGCTCTCGGCAGGAGATCTTGAAGCTTGTGGTGGAAAAAGATTGGAGCTCTTCCCGCCCAAAACTACAGCAGCCAGCCGTAACTCGTACCTAGCGTACCCGTAGCGTGGCGCGTCATGGGCCTTCTTTGGAGCTCTTTGGTGCGTGGAGCCAGCTGATGGCCAGCTGCAGTTGCAATCTTGGAGCTCCTACGTCGGAGGTCAATCTTGGGCGATTTCCAGTCTTGCAGTTGCATTTGTTCTCCGAAGGAAGGCTTAACAATAATTCATGATGATTCCCCGCTACACGTATAATCCATCAAAACATCATTGGTACTGTCATGGAATAGTTTCCCTTGTGGGCGGTCCTTCTTTTATTGTCTTGTTAGTGCAGTACGCCCAAGGTTAATGGGACGCAGAACAACCAACAGCACGCGCCGTGAGTGCTGTACCAATCACGGAACGTCAAAATGAGAGTTTTCACCTGTGACCAAATATGATCCAATAATATCGCCTATCGATTCTATAATGAACAGGACAGACATCGAATATGACAGCCTACGCTTTGGTCACCTCGAGATGATCTATCAGCAACCGACTCAAGACGAAGTTGGATGCCTTGTGAAATAACACCATAAATAGCAGATAAATATCACGATGTAATATTCACACAACCACAGAGGTTGAGCAACCGTGTTACAGGATGTTTGCTCGAGTAGAAGCCTTTCTCCAAACCGCAGAATAAGAATCGGAATCGGAAGCATGGCAATCGCAATAAACCCAAGCAACGAATTTCCCCATCCTAAACCAAGCTGGTTGTACATTTTCAGGCCGCACAGTGGCAAAACCGCACCAGCAATCGACTGCATCACAGTGTTGGCCGCGAGAGCAGAAGCCCCATATGTCGTGTAGGCATCAACCAGATATATGCTCACAGCCATGAAACAAATCAAGTTGCCTATACAAGTAATTAGCCATCATTCTTACAATAATTGGTAGGGGATGATAGACATCTTACCGACACCAATTACTCCAAGCCCTATGATGGGAGCGGTCCAGTGCGCTTTGTAATATGCCGTCCAGCCATAAATGAAGAAACCGCAGGGCATGATGAACGCACCCACGGGCAACAGGCGCAGTCGAATTTCTGGCTTCGCTACACCCTGCGAAGCCGCCTGCGCCTTGACCATCTTATTGCTGTCGACCGTATAAGCCGCCAGCCCGATGAAGGAACCAACACCTAACCCGAGATAGACGAGCCCGACGGTGGTCGTGCCGAAACTGTACTGCTGCTGGAAGGCAGAGGAGATGGACGTGAAGAGCAGATACAGGTATCCGTACACCATGACCATGTAGAGGGCAAATATGGTGCAGATCGGCGAGAACAGGAGCATCTTGAGCGGTCGCAGGAGCGGTCTCTTGAGCAGCTCCCTGTGCGCCAGCCCGCTGTCCAATTTGGACCGCCACCTCTCGTCGCCCGTCTCCCTCCGCAGCGCCTCCGTCTTGCGCTGCAGCAGGACCGGCGCGAATGTCTCGCGCGCACAGGCCGCCATGGAGACGGCCACGACCCCGGCGACGATGGTCAGCACCCAGAACACCCAGCGCCATCCCAGCTTGCTCTGTATCACGCCGCCCACGACGGGCCCGATGATCGGGCCGATGAGCGGTCCGATGCTGAAGCCGGCCATGGCGGACGCCCTCTTCAGCTTCTCCTGGGTGATCTTGTCGGCGATGCTGCCGCCTCCGATGGTCAGCGGGCACGATCCAAAGATGCCCGCCACGAAGCGCAGCCCGATGAGGGCGTTCAGCGTCGGGGCCAGGGCGCAGCCGATCGTGCAGCCGATGAAGCAAATGTTGCACACATGATACACGATCAGGCGGCCGTACATCTCGGAGAATGGCGCCAGGAACAGGGGGCCAAAGGCGAACCCGAGGACGTAGACGGACACGACGAACGCCGCGAGCTCCGTGTTGGACGACTTGAACTCGACCATGAGCTCGCAAAGATGGAAGAGGCCAGAGGTGTCACGAACGTGAGAACGCTGATGAGTACGGTGTTGACCATTTTCTTCCAGGATGGCCAGTTGTAAGAGTTCGCCGCGTCGTTGTCGCCGTTCCACCAGACGATGTAGCTTTCCTGCCCCGGCTCATGCCCAGATGTCTCTTCCGTTGTTACATATTTGGGTTCGTCCAACCCACCGTCGGCGCTCGAGGCTCGATGCTGAGTCGTAGGGTCGTGCATGTTTGCAGTTTTGGGGATTCGAGGTTGGGGTTCTTGGAGTGACGACCCCTAGGAGACGATGTCGGCGGCTTCTAAAGAGTCAACATCAATCGGTTCGGGGTCTTCGCGGCATCCGGACCCCGTGATAATTGGTGTGGGATTTCGTCTCGGGAGTGCGAACATAGGCGATGTATATGTCTCTTCACGGGTGAGATTTCCATATCAAATTGGATGTGAACATTTGTTGTATCATCTCGTTTGTGGCGCTCTACTGGCGTCTGTCTGGGAAATCACTATTGCTACTATTACTATTATCAACCTAGGCCGAGGAATTGTGTGGTAGCTCGTCCATTCTCTCTCCCGCGACATACCAGAATCAGGGGCCATTGAATTATGCATACATACGAAAGAACAACCTTTCAACTCACTGCCGGGGTTGTGGCATGGGACAGAAAGTACCGTGCTGTATTATAGCACGCCACTTATATCGTATAGTGGGGCCACGGAAGTCGTATTGCGAGGCAAGTGTACGACTGAGCCAATCAAATACCAATATTCACGATGCTTCAACCGGAACGACTGAGCGGACAGGTGCATTCGGGGCGCGAGTCGACGGATACGGCGTATTCGGTCTCCAGCCCGGCAGATACGGCAGATACGGCGTATTCGGAAGTCATGACACAAACACGGACGGAAATGAAGATCGGCTGCCGCAANGATACGGCGTATTCGGTCTCCAGCCCGGCAGATACGGCAGATACGGCGTATTCGGAAGTCATGACACAAACACGGACGGAAATGAAGATCGGCTGCCGCAACATTCGAAAGTATTGGCCAGGAAAGAGGCACTGCTCGCATTAGCTCTCGCCCGGTAGTTGTCCGTGTTTCCGGTAAAGAGAGGATACGTTAAACAGTGGCGCAGGAATTGGTCCGAAATGAATAAAATCCAGCATATAAATGAGTAAATCTAGAAAAGTGCTGAGTGAGACATAGATCCTTCAATCTTTCCACTCTAATCGCAATTCCATAGCGAAAGTTTCACTAAAATAACTGGTCAAAATGTTGTCTAGCTCCGTGTTTGAGCGTATTCCCGAATGGGTCTCAGTAATCGCTGGAGTTGTCTTGGTTGGTATCATATACAACTGGTTCAGCCAGGAACGTCCCTTTGCAGCGTATCCCTTAATCGCGACCGATGGCAAAAGCCCAAAGCAGAGCTGGATGCATCATGCCCGGGAGACTCGAGCAAAAGGTCTGCAACAGGTATGTACATTGGTCGTCGCCCCCTTCTCTCTTGGAACGATCATGATTGACGAAATCCAAACAAACAGACGTCGGGCCCGTTCCAGATCATGACGAGCACCAGACCAAAAATCGGTTTGCCTGCTCGGTATGCCGACGAAATCAAAAACCACCCCGCGCTGGATTTGGGAAAAGCCTTTAGACCTGTTGGTTTCCCTTGCACCTTTTGGGGCCTGTGGAGATACTCACGTTATTGGCAGGATTTCTTCATTAATTATCCTGGATTCGAAGGACACAAACAATCGGCTCACGACGACAAGTTGATCCAGGATACTGTGAGGATCAAGTTGACACAGAGTCTCGGGTTGGTCACCGGGGACCTTGTGGATGAGACCGTCGACTCGATCAACTGCACGATTGGGCCTCACGCGGAATGGAGCAGTCGTAGTCTCAAGGACGACATGATGGAGATCGTCGCCCGCCTGTCCTCTCGCGTGTTCTTGGGGCAGCCGTTGTGTCGGAACCGGCGTTGGCTCGACATTTCCAAGGCTTACACCATCTATACCTTCATCGTAGCGCACCTGATGCGTCTCATCCCCAGCATCGCCCGACCAATCGCGTACTGGTTCATCCCCCAGAGCGCCACACTCCGCTGAGCGGTCCGGGACGCGCACACGCTCATCGACCCCGAGGTGCAGCGCCGCATCGACAACGTTCGCGAGGCCCAGGCCGCCGGACTCAAGCCACCCAAGGTGGCCGACTCCCCCGGCTGGATGTACCAGGTCGCGACCAAGGAGGGCACCGATTACGTGGCCGCCCAGTTGGCCCTGACCATGGCTGCCATTCACACCACCACGGAGACTTCCTCTGCGGCGCTTTTGGATATCTGCGAGTACCCCGAGGTTGCCGAGAAGCTGCGGGCCGAAATCATCCAGGTCTTAGGCGAACATGGATGGAGCAAAACTTCATTGTACAAATTGACGCTGATGGATAGCTTCATAAAGGAGTCGCAACGAGTTCGTCCCTTGTCCATTAGTAAGTGAGATCTCTTTAGATCCTGGCGCAACACCCAAGTCTTGATCGCCATGTCGAAAAGCTGGTTAACACATTTGTTTGCACCGCCTGCAGCCTCGATGAATCGCTACATGGAGCAGAAGGTAACCTTGTCCGACGGAACGGTGCTGCCAAAGGGGTCTCGCTTGATGGTCGCGGCCAACTTCATGGATCCAGAGGTGTACCGCGAGCCGGAGAAGTTCGATGCCGAGCGCTTCGTCAAGAAGCGCCAAGAGTCCGGGCAGGAGAATGCGTGGCAGCTAGCCACCACGTCCTCAGAGTACACCCTCTTTAGCCACGGTCAGCATGCTTGTCCGGGCCGTTTCTTTGCCATCAATGAGCTTAAGATTCTGCTCTGCCATCTTCTGCTCAAGTATGAGTGGCGCTTCAATCCTGAAAGGGGCAGATCGGCACCTCGTTTTGTCGCAAATACCAAGGCGGTTGCAGGGAACACCGAGGTCCAATGTAGGAGTAGGATCCCAGAAATCGATCTTGATTGTATTTAGTAGCTATAAACAAGTTATCAGTCTCTCCATCTTTAGTGATATATCTGTACATCTGCTTCTGGAGAATTCTTACACTATTGGACAAGACTTTCCGCTTGCAGGATGGAAAGCACAGTATGATGGCCAGAATGGAGCAATCGCTCTGCAAGATGGGCGACGGAATTGCAGATTAGATTTATTGGCGACATCTTTTCCTGGCGCGACGTCGATTACGGAGTTGGAGAACCCATAGAATCGACGTCAATCTCGTTGCGCAGGCTGTATTTTGGCCACTCTATCCAGGTCTGCCATTCAGTATCCAAGGCCTTCTCCACCGCCGCCATCACGTTCACACTCCAGCCCTTGCTGACCCAAGTCTCGTGCTCATAGGGACGTAACAAAGCAGCAAAATGGGCTAGAATGATCAGTGCGACAGGTTGCCTATTGGCAACCATGTCAACAAACGAAGGTGGCAAGGTCGTCGGCCACTTCCAAACGTTTGCTATATGTGGCTGGGCGTTCTTGCAGGCCCGATGCGTAGTCCTTAAGGAATCCAGTGCTAATAGGCATACAGAACGAGGATTCATAATCTCCAATCCATGCGGGAGCGTATCTAGGAGCGGGTTGATTGCGTCCAGTCGAGCTGCGAAAGGCGACTCGATGCGCGCCTCTGCTAGTGGACCAGGTCTCGTGAACAGAATGGCGAGCTCCGTGTTCTCAGCGGGCCATCTTTCGATGGGTTTGTGGTGCAGTATGCCCGTGATTCCTTGGAGGAGAGACAGAGACTGGGCAACGTCGGAGCAGGTGATGCTGACCCCCATGGTACCGGATTGCCCTATCGAGCACAGGCTAAGGATGAAGATGGCGCATGCAAGAAAGAAGTAAGCATCACAATTCCCATCATTCATATGGTCGAGACGCGTAGCAAACCATTGAACCGCACGACTCTGGTACTCCAGAGAGATGACGGTATACTCGTGCCGGTGTTGCGGGTATACAAAGGCGTAGTGAAGAGCGGCGATGGCCAACATACCGTCCATGAGAAATGCCTGCTTTGGTTGAGCACAAGAGAAGAGAAGAGCCAAGGTGGGACGTACATGTGAGTGTGCCGCTTCAAGTGCGGCGACTTTCCAAACTTGCACGTGCTGCTCCGACCGAGGCAGTACATAACATGTCTGTGTAGTATAGTGATGCCACAGGCGCAAGCTCTGCAGCCATTCCGCTTCAGATTGTATGTCCGGCCTTTCAGCGATTCGTGGGACAGATGGTCTATCAGGACCCAAAGATGCCGCGGCTTCGGCTGGCCGAACTGCTAGGGCGTCTGGAGGTGCTCTGCTCAGATGTCTACTTGCATCTGACCCCAGATCATCAGTCGCAGAAAGGGAACCTTGCTGATCCGATGCTGCTCGGTTCTCGTGCCCCGGGGTGGTAGTGTTGGGGGACGCATTCGCTAGTGAAGAACCATCGGTCAACAGACTGCAAGGCAGTTGATGTCGCACACATTTGCTACAGGGCCGCAGCTCGTCGCACTGTCATTCATTCTGGATTGAGCTTTGATGGAACACACCCAACTCGTTGAACGCAAGGTGACCCACCTTGATATGGCGCCCTTTGCATTGCAGACACCCATTTCGAGATTTCCTATGTCCTAAGCGTCGTTGGCGACGCCCGGGAGTCTCCATCCCGGCGAGAAGACCGTACAAGCGAGCGATGTGAAAAAAGTTTGTAAGCCAGGAAAAAGATGGTTGGCCGAAATACGAATCCGATGACGATCGAGTAGGTCGGGAGGTACGAATACGCATAAGTAGCCGAAGGCCGTTTTAGCGTGACTTTGGTTGCTGCCACTTTCTTCAGTTCAGCACGACTCAGGGGCCACCAGTGACCCCCAGCTGGATTCCAGGCAACAAAATAACACATGCGACCCACTGATGAACACTACATCCACCTACTTCGTACCTACCTCCTACGCTAATAAGCCGACATGGCCAAAAATGAGACTAATGTAACTTGAACACATGTTTGTCCCCTCAATTCTTGATTCACCGGTAGCAATTGCTTGAAAGCAGACCATCGACTCGAGCATGATTCTTTTTTTTCCTTATACGAAATGTTACATAGATGCCGTCGCACCAGACGTCGCACTCTTATCACCTACTTCATATTGTCTTGGGTTATCCACATCTTATTGCGACAACTGCAAGCCCCGAAGGGAAATGCTCGCTCTCACCGTCGCCCCGGAGCCAACATCGAAGCTCTCTTCCTTCACCAGGCCGGGCGACTGAAGAATGTCCTGGAACGGGATTTCCACGGCGCCAGTCTCATCCGCCTTGTTCAGCAGCGCGATCTTGAAGCTTGCGGGATCGGCAAGCAGGTCCGCAGTCACCGGGATCCGGAACGACTGGTCAAACGCCGGGTTGAAGATGTCCGTGCCTGGGGTATAAGTCTTTGCCGCGGTGCGGAACTCCTTGGCTCCCCACGACACCTTGATGCTGGGATTAAGCTCGTCGCGCTGACCCTGCAAGCCCAGAGCGCTGGCGACGAGGACCGTGGCGAGACCGACTATCTGGCCTTCGCTTTCGCTCTGCGTAGCAGTGAGCGCACCCTCGTTGTCGACAAAGTTGTAGAATTCGGCGCGCACAGTGATCTTGGCGTCGCCGGGCTCGCCGTTGTTGACGAGCGCCAATTCCTGCGAGCCGCCCTTGAGCAGGATTTCCTTCACCGTGGTCGAGGCGACGCCCATGTCGTCCTCGTCGCCGACGTCGTCGTCCTGGACATTGATGAATATCCGCTGGTCGTAGTCGGCGACGAGGAAGTCGTGCGTCTCGTTCCACTCCGGGTCCTTGTCGTTCTTCTTGGTCGAGGTCCGCCACTCCTCCTCGGCGCCGACGGTCACCTTGCAGTAGCAGTCGGGGACGTCTTTGATGATCTTGGCGAGAAGCCTCTTGGCGCCGCTCTTCCTGGGGCCGCTAATACCGATTGCCCGCTCCACAGTCAGGCGCAGTGCACCGAGGTGAGGCAGGTAAGTCTTGAAAAAGTCGTTGTCGTTGGAGATCTTGACCAGGTAGCGATTTGGCAGCACCGCCATGGAAGCAATGATGTCGAGGATGACCTTGCGGACCATCTTGTTTACAACAACCCAGTCGGCGAAATTGGCAGCGTTGGTAAAGTCGAGCTTGAGCTCCGGCGGATTGATGAAAGCCACTTGGGCAGCACCAATCTTCCCGCGTGGTCAGTCTCAATCATGACTGGCAGGCTGGGTGAGGGTATCATACCAGCGGAATGACATTTGTCAGAGGGCACAGCAATATGGACAGCCTTCCTTTTAGTGATATACGTTCGATGCCCTGGGTTCCAGTTCAGTCTCGGCCAAGTCAACATTTTAGTCCTTGGGGTAGGTGCTTACCAGCTTAGGGACCATCTTGCCGTCTAGATCGATGTCGCTTTGCCCATCCCATGTCACGTCCATGTCGAGCTTGATACCCGCATTGTCCGTCTTGTGGACGTCCACTTTGGACACCCGAATGGGGACGTTACCCAGGTCGAGCTTGACAAACTTGAGCGAGGCCAGAGGGCCCGGCAGCATGGTTGCGAACATGGGCTCGACGATCTCCTTGATCATTCGGCAGCCCGCGACGTTGATGTTGGGCCATAGCTGTTCGATGATGTCGTTGAGGAAGCCTACCGAAGAATGAACCAATGCACGATGCTAAGTCAAGTACGTGGTGATGCCTCTCTTACCTGCGGATTCGGTACCGCCCGACTCCGTCAATTTGTCAACAAGGGTGGCCATGGTGTATTTTATTTTCGATATATTTCAGAACTCGAATACTGAAAGATGAAAAGAACGACCGCTCTACGGAGGTAGAAAATCGAGGGGCATCCGGAGTTAATATTGGTATGCTATTGCTACCGAGACCCACCCCGAGAGGCAGTGGAGAGCCAAAATAAAGTTGAAACTGCGGAGAAGAGACGATCGATCGTCGAGGGCAAACAGGGGCAACGGGCAAAATAGCCAACTTCCAGGCCCTCCTCACGCGCTTGTGAGCGACGTAGCACTCCGTAAGGGGGCTTCGTGGTGCCTTGTCATTCGTGTTACTGTTTGGCGGTGGGAACATAGAGCGGGTTGGCTAGGTTGACGTCACTCGTTGCTAGTCAGACTGTGGAGATGACTAGAGGTTCGCTTGTTGGCATCGTTGGACAAGTTTACTTGGCATGGCTTGCAGCATGTGCTTCAGCTTGCGCTTCAGCTTTCATGGCCAGGTTTGTTTTACCCCTATTCCGGCTGCTATTGGTTTCAATGACGATTCGACGACGTAGATCGTAGGGTTTGTCTAGTACGACGCGGAATAACTCCTCGTCCAAACATCTTCTTGCCAGAGACCCCAACAACTCACATCTCGTTCACAGCAGCATTTTCCAATAAATGCTAAACATTCTACATCTTGAGATGTTTCTCTGAGCGATTCCGACCATGGTTGAGCCACAGCGACAGTCATGGAATGTCTGGACAGACCGGCGAATGAAAACATGTAGTCGTGTATAGTGGTGATATTACATCATCGGCTACGACAATAACTGGCATAACTACAAGATTCATCCTGTTTCCAACAACTTAGTGATGTTGACATTTTAAGCAGGACTTGACCAAATACCACGGAATGCATCTACTGCTCTCGTAGTCACCATCACCCGGAGCGACATATTCTCCAAACTAGATGTCGCGGCAGTCTATCGCATTTGGAAATGCAGTCGCGATCGGACTTGTGTATCCTACGAGACATACTGCACGATGACTGTGACTGAAGAGTCCGTCGGGTCAGTGGCAATCGATCCTGGCCTTTGTGACAGCATCAGGACATTCGTATCGTCGGTTACGAAGTATACATAGCCATTGCCACAATCGCAGAAGAGGACCAAGTCCGAAGTGATTTCGCATACACATGCAGTGTTGCCATCGGTGTCGATATCAGCGCCTGGGCTGAACTGTAGTGGCTGATTGAGACCAGAAGCAGCTGCGATGTTGGCAATCTCGCTGGTAGCCACATCGACGAGGTTCCCGTTGTCATTTAGTGTGAACACGCCGTTACCATTGTCGAAGACGGCGATTCCTTCAGTGGCTGATTCATTCTCATCAGATAAACTCGTGCCGTCCGGCACCACTGCGGAGCCAGAGGCCAACAAGAGGAAAGAAGTTACAGTTGTGGCCGGCTGTGAGGTGGTGGTGGAAGTCGTGCTTGTCGTGGTGGGCGTCATAGTTGGCTATGAGGTCGCAGTGAGCGTGCTCGTGGTGATGATCGTTGTGGTGAATGCGCTGTAGGGCCATGGTGGGGGAGTGTTTGGGAAGTACTCGGGCGACTCAAACGATGGCACGACAGGCCCTGGCTCGAAAAGTGAGTCGAAGCCAGGAATCCCTTCGTCCTTGTCACCCTCCCAGGGGCTCGGGGATCCAGGTTTATCATATCCAGCACTTTCGGAGCTATAATCAGGACCTTCGGAGCTATAGTTGGGACTGTTGGCGCTATAGCCAGGACCATCTGACTGAACTTCATTCGAGTAGCCATCTTCAGAGTGTTGGCTTGGAGACTTTGGACCGTGACAGCCGCCGGTGAAAGGAGAGGCACCAAAGCCATTAGAACCCTCGGGCTCTTCACAGTCCTCTGGTGACGCATTTGGACGAGCCAAGACGAGGATTGGAAGAGCAAGCCATAACCACTGGGTGAGCATTGTCAAGAAGCGAGAACGAGTGAACGAGTGAATGGTTTCTTGGCACGGCGAATAAGTCACAAAAAGTCGCAGGACGGAATTGTCCATATATATGCGCAATATTGGCTGTCATCTTCTGCGATGAGCTGAACAATTGGTGGCTACTACTGCCACGATATGCTCACGACTGCGAGAAGGTAATGCGGAACTAGGAAGGTTCGAAAAGCGGAACTCGCTGCTACTTGATTTCAGGAGAAAAAGAAAATGTACGGGCGGCCGTAAGATTACTCTTCAGAACGTGGCAATCGCGTTGGGAGACTTCATGCTAATGGCGGTCAGAATATCGTGATTGATGACCAAGTTGAATTTGCAACCCCAAATCAAAATGAGAACATACACAAAGAAGCATCTCGACAACGACCGCGTAAGCAGGTCACGCTGTGGTCTCAATACTACATGACAAGCTTTTTCTCTTGCCGAACACTTGTATAACTGGGTGGATTAAGCTTGCGCCTCCGAATTTTGCTCGAGCGGCTATATATTGTCACTCATTGGGCTCCCGAAGATTTATCAAGCCGCAAACCCAGGTAGCAAAGCTTCCGACAGACTTTAAAATAAGTGAAATTTGAAGCAACCAATTCCTGCACGACCCATGCCGGTGACCAGCGACTAGCGCACAGAGAAAACTCTTTCTCTAGGAGTGAGGCACCAATCAATTGCTCGTCCGGACCATGCAGTGCGAAAGTTGCCGCTGATTCGGCAGCCTTAGTAGGCCACGGTCCGCTACGATATGCGGGTTATGATTATAACGGCACAGTAAATGAATTTGGTACTACGCGGTAGAANGTCCGCTACGATATGCGGGTTATGATTATAACGGCACAGTAAATGAATTTGGTACTACGCGGTACTACGCGGCAGACTTCGATATGCCGCAATATGGCCTAGAANACCATGCAGTGCGAAAGTTGCCGCTGATTCGGCAGCCTTAGTAGGCCACGGTCCGCTACGATATGCGGGTTATGATTATAACGGCACAGTAAATGAATTTGGTACTACGCGGTAGAAAGAGGGCCTTTGAGAAGAAACCAATAATAAAGCGAGTACCTACTTCACGCTTATCAGACCGATCAGGGCATTGGTGAGGATGAGCCTCTGCTTGCAAATAAGATAATAAGGAGATGATTTTCGTTATACATGTATATAAAAAGTATTATATCGTTGCTAGTCTACAACACACTTTTGCCCTGCCGTTCTGCATCCGCGTGCTTCTTGACAAAACCGACCACGCGCGTAAAGTAGTCCACAGTCTGCTTGAACCCGACAAACGTGTAGAAGCAATGCGGCAGACCAGGATACGCAGCCTGCTCTACCTCGTTCCCTGCCGCCTTCAATGCTTCTGCGTACGCAATTCCTTCGTCTCTCAGCGGATCTAATCCTCCAACCTGTACAACTGCGATATCGTCAGTCAAACTCTTTTCGTAATGAATATCTGGAGCTTCTACTCACAAGCTGGCGGCAGTCCCTGCAGATCCTTGAGCTGGTGCAGGAGAGGCGAGTGTCCCGGATCGGGCTTCGGGTCGGTGCCCAAGTACTGGTCCCAGAACCATTCCATCCGGTAGCTGTCGAGCAAGCCAGAGTCGTGATTTTGGGACCAGCTCAAGAGCTCGTAGTTGGGGACCTGCGAGAAGAACTTGGGATGGCATGTCACCGGGAACACGAGGCTCTGTGCTACGATTCCCGTGAGGCCCTCATCTCTGGCCTTGATTGCCAGGCATGCAGCCTTTTCTGCCGTGTCAGTATGGAAATGTTGGAATATTGGTGAGACGCATCTATGTACATACCATGTTGCCACCTCCACTATTACCAACCAGGATGATTCTCTCGGGGTCGATGCCAAGATACTTGGCATGCGCCTTACACTGGAAGCATTGTCAGTTATACTCCAGACGGACAATGAGAACATCGTGGCCTACCCATTTCAGAACATCCCACGAGTCATCAATAGGGTACGGGTAGGGAAATACTGGTGCCCTAGAACATCATCAGCTTCCAGCAGCGAGCGAAATCGGGAGAGTTCATTCGTCTTACATCCTATACAAGACACTCACGACCACGGCATTGGGCAGCGCGCCGAGGTACCGATTCTCGGCCTCGTCGGTCTCGTGGCCGCCGATGGTCCAGCCGCCGCTGTGCATGCGGAACACGAGCGCGGCGTCGGTCCGCGGCTCGGGAGGCCTATAGATCTGGATCTCGACCTCGCTGCCGTCCCGCACCGGCACCTTCATCTTGGAGAGAAAAACATCCTGGCCCGGCACGGGGCAGCCGTCGGGGATGGCCGGCGGCGCCGACAGCCAGCTCTCTTTGAACTTGTCCAGGGGCAGGGCGGGATCCCACATGGGCGCCGTGGCCGCTGTGAAGTCGGCCTCGATGGCGGCGAAGTTGGGGTCCTTGGCCGAGAGGTGACCGTTCTTTGGTCCCGGCTTGAAGTCCGGTGCGGCGACCACGTAGTCCGACGTGGTCTTGATGTTCACCATCTTGACTTATATTGAAGTAACAGGAGTTGTGTGTAAGTCTTGAGAGATACGACAGACTCAGAGGACAAGTCTTCGTGCATGCACCTGAAAATTGGTATAGTCCGTATGGTGCTCTTTATACTCTCCCCAACCCGGAAAACGCTCCCCTGGAAGTGGGGGCAATTCGGGCGATGTCCACGGATCTGGGTGCCCGCAACGTCCTTCGCCCCCGAAAAGTATTTCTGTCTGGACCGGTATGATGTTTTCGCGCCCAAGCTGAAAGAATGTTTCAGTTGTTATTTCTTTTTCTCGTTCCTTTCACACGTCCGGCTATTCCATTCGGCGAGATGGGGGTAGAGCTGAACCCCCGAGTGGAGCTGAATATAAACGCTGCATCATCTTGCATAGTGGTATCTGCATATCTGGCAGCCACAATCTTCAGCAGATGATACATATTGAAATGGATCATCCAATCGCGCGTCTGTCGCCAGCCCTACGTATGATTGAGTGCCATTCGCGGCCCTTTGCATCGTCCAGAGGCAAGGATTCCCGGCACATGCAGCCGGCTAAGGTTCTCCGCAAATAGGATTCGATCAACTCTTCAAATCCATTGTTCATATTGCGAGAGATGGTAATTAAATTCTCACCAGACGTTGATCGATTTTTTCGAAGCCCATCGATGTGTTACACATTCTGCTGAGGACTTCGACACGTGTTACATGGCATCATGACGGTTCTCTTTGCATATTTCCATCTAATGTTGTATTGTAGTGGGTGAGACTAACCTAGTGGCTGGTGCGTGGGTATAATGATATAGTGTTACATGTCTAAAAGGCTACACATACTCTACCGGTACACCTTTTTTCCCTCTTTTTTTATCCCACTTTGCACATCCTCGCGACGGATGTACTGTACAGACCTCTATGAAGTCATCACACTCTGTTAAAACTTGTGTAGCTGGTCTTTTCTGTATCCGAGCTCCTCTAGTACGCCCTTCTGCCTCCACGAACCCACCAACGAGTTCTCCATTGCTGGAGGCCCGCACACGAAGACTTTGGAATCCGCCTGGGCAGGCCCAACGACATTGTCGAGAAGCTCCTTGGTCACGTAACCCTGCGGGTACGGCGAGCCCTCCGACGGCCTGCTGACAACAAAGCTGGCCTTGAACCGGCCCGGGAACTGCTTCTCCCACTTGTCGAACTCGTCGCGGAGCAGGATGTCGGCGTCCGAGTTGACGCCAAAGACGAGGTCGATTTTCGTCTCGTCGTTCGCGTCCCGCAGGATGCTAGAGGCCAGCTGGTAGATGGGCGTGATGCCCGCGCCGCCTGCGATGAGCGTGACGCGGGGGAATTGGTTCGCCTTATATGCGAAGCCTGGAATCCTGGTGACGAAGAAGAGCGAGTCGCCTGGCGATAGGGAATGCAGATGTGTGCTCGCCTTGCCACCGGGGTATTGCTTTACCATGAGTTCCAGGACTCCTGGCTCATCTAGAATGGCTTAGCCGAGCTCCGAGTCGCAGCATCTTTGCAAAGGCGCGGACGTACCTGGCGAATTTATTGGAGTATAAGGTCTCACCACTGGAGTCCAGCTGCCCTTGGGCCACGACAATGTGAGGACTGCGGCTAATGGGAATTTTCAGTAAAACAGTCTGATACAGTTATATCGGATAATCTCAGAATACAGGTAGTCGGAAACCCGCTGACTGTGCCCTCTGGTAATTGAAAGCGAAGTCGTTTCGTATTGTGGTTGACAGACTCGGATTCTGCTAGCGGCAGGGAGGCGAAGACGGGGCCAGTGAACATCTTCCTGGGCTCGCCCGAGTCGGCATATACCGTATTCATGTTGCGAGAATATACCGCGAGTCCTACGCCGGTAGCTGCAATTGCGCTAATCGCTGCGACTGCGCGTCCGCGACGCAGCGGTTGCATGGCAGTTGCTGCAACTCGAGACATGATGTTTTTGGCAGTGGATCAGTGGCTGCTTATGATGCGCTCCAGCGGTGGTGGTTCAAGTATAAGTGAGGTTGGCAGGCTCGCGCAATTCTGTAAACGAGCGCACGTTAACCGCTGTTCGATACCGGATGGAGTACTTGAGAAAGTTGATCAAGTCGTGGCCTCAATTGGAAGTGTCAAAAGTCCAAAGCTCTTTCTTATACCAAAGTGACAAGAGCCCCAAGTACGGGCTCGGAGAACCGGTACTAGTACGGTCGGACAAAACGATACTGAAATGTCCGTGGTTGCACTATAACACACGACAACCCTTGCCTTCCTTGCGCCACTATTTCTGCTCGGTGTTATCTGTTTCCAAGTTAGCAGAATTGCTAGCTCATCGGTCAGGTACATTGATGTAAGCATGTGGATGCTGCGGCATAGATAATCATGCCGTTTTGTTTGGGCAAAGCTCTCTTTCGCAGTGGCCGACCAGCCGCTGCGGGCAATCATGGGCTGAAGAGACGCAAAGCTTGATTGTCTGACAAACTAGGTCACGGTCTATTTCATAATGAGAAATGCATCCTCTTCTCATCCCAGGTGCAAATGGAGGAGCCGCCATCCATATCTACGAAAGTAATCTCGCACCGGAGCTTATCGACGCCGTAGTCATCGAACTCGGTCCCGAATGCGGGTCGCCAAGCCCCGTACGGATTGATTTATTCTCCGTTATATTTATAAACTGCCGATCACTTTCTCCTCGAAATATTACTTAGGTAACAGCCGATGCGTGCAGTACATCTTGAAAGGCGACCGCAAACACGCATATGGTTCGTTGCGATCATTTACATAATCATTTGCATCTGTATTGACAAAAGGTAACCTCTTTTCGAGATTTTCAGCAATTAAAAAAAAAATTGATTTGAAAAAATAACAAAAAAGAACCTGCTGCCCCCAACCCGTCAGCTGAGACCAGTCATGCCGAAAAATCGCTTTTTAAAGTCGCTTTTTACCTGACAGTCGGCCCAACAGCGGGATCGAACCCGCTACACGTACGTCCAGTAAGTTGTTGATAGGGAGCGACCACTATGCCAAAGAACCGGACGTAGGCGTATGCCTTGACTGCTTGACGAAACTCGGTTTGAAACCCCCTATAACCCTTCCACCAGCCTGCGCAGGCTGAAACCGGGACCAAGAGAGGTTTTGCCAGAGTTCTCCCAGAGTTCTCCCAGGACTGCAAACGGAGGGAGCGCTGGCGAGGTTGGCCACGGCGGTTGGCCAGTCAGGTTGGCCTGGTGGGCGACCGCAGGAAGGCGTCATGACATGAAGAGGTTGGCGACGACAGGAGAAGTCGCTGCGAGCCCGCTGTCGAGAGTTGACGGCCAGTCTATCCCTGACAGTGTCTAGTCCTGATCGTAGATGTCAAACAGTGAAGATGCCAAAGATAAGAACAACAAAATGGGGGTATTATTCGTTACGCTACTCGCTGAAATATGTAGCTTGCTGACCAAGTCCAGACGACATGGTAGATGCTGCGAAATGAAAACTGACGATCTCTATGTACACTTTCTTTTCAACTCCGGTATTGCGAGCCTCATCTTGTAGGCTCTGGAGTGATCGCAGATAACCGAGCATGCTGCATCTCCGCGGCGTCGGGCTCATGTACATGTTGTTGCACAGCCAGATGACTGCCACTGCTCTGCTGCGCTCCGGCGCCAGGAGCTACCGGATCTTGTGGCGAGGTAGACTGCACTTCTGTCGGCATCTCGGCGACTTGGTGTCCGTCGATGGGCATCTCGTGGGTCCGCTCCTCATGCGGCAGTTCGTACATGGGCTGAACCCCGGGCGGCGGCGCCCACATCTCGTGGGCAACGCGGTTCTCGGGCTTGGCGTGGTTGTAGTACGAATACGGCTGCTCCGTCTGCGGAGGAACCCACTGGCCGTTGACCCAGTATCCTGACAGATAAGCCGGCGCGGGCGACCCGGGCACCGACAGGGGAGAGAGCAGAGGGCCGGCGGCCGGGTTCGATGGGTCCTTGCCAGATGGGTCTGGAGTATTTGCATCCACTCCTTGGTTCTGTCTCGCTCTCCTCTGCCAGAAGAACACGAATGCAATACCGGCAAATACAATGGCTCCTGCTCCGACACCGACACCGACACCAATCTTGCCACTGGTCGAGAGTCCCGTAGAGCCAGAAGCGGAGGTGGCCGTCTCGGTCACGTTGACTGACTTTGAAAGCGTGATCGAGTCCTCCCAGGTGTCAGCATCGGATCGATATACCTGTGTCAGGTTACCGTTGCTCATGTAGTAGATCCAGACTCTATCGCTCGCCGAGTCATAAGCCAAGGCGAGCGGTGCGCTAGCATCATCGGCAAGGGGCCATTTCTCGTTATCCTGGGTGGTGGACTTGTCCCACGATGTGTTGTACCCGGAAACTCCGTGGAGAGATGTGTCGGTGCCGATGTAGAATACGTTCTCTGTCAGATTGCTGCTCACGAAAACCGCGACACTGGCGGCGTCGCCATCGAAGGCGTCCAAAGTCCAGCTGACAGCTTCGTCGTACCCAAACAACCAGCCAGTCGTCTCTGTGTTGTTCGTTATCTGGCCCCACCAGTCATCCTCGGTGTCGCTACTGTTGTAAAGCATGCTTCTCGCTGGAAACGTGTCTATCTTATGTTCAGCACTTGTCGCCTTGACTCGGCCCCACAGACTCGCACTCACTAATATCGAATGTGCCCGGATTCGCGAGGTTGCAAAACTCAATCGTTTCCCAGTTGGCATCGCTGTGGGACGGTGACATGACGGTGATGTTATCCTCGCCCTGGTGCCCGGCAGACAATTCGAGAGAGAGTTGTACGTCTGGCGTGAGCACGCCATCATAGTACCAGGCGTCATCAGGTACGTATCGCAACCCGACGGTCTGTCCCTCATCGTCTTTGAAGTATACACGATAGCGCGTGTCGTCGGAATTCCCTAGGTTAATGATTGCGAGTCCAGTCTTGTTGTATGCTGCTACCAAGTCTGTCGAAATGTCCCAACTGAACTCTGATGATGTCTCATAGGCAGAATAGCGGCCTGATGTGGAGTTACACTGCCATTGAGACTGAACGATTGCACCTGATTCTGTTTGATAAATGATGACGGCCTTGGAATAAGGATGAGCATATCGTACAGCGAAGTGGTGTACGAAACAACAGCGGAGGATCAGAGAAAAATGATAAACCAACTTACAATGTCGACCGCATCAGATGTTTGATGGCCTATACCTGCCACGCTCGTACCATTCAACGGCGGGTATTTAGAGTCAAGAGCAAACGCGGCAGTCTCGTTTCCTGGAAAGATGGGCGTGGTGTCGCTGTTGCACAGACTGTAGAAAATATTGCCGCTCGTGCTATCGTACATGGCAACCTGGGGAGCCGAAAGTCCGTCGTACCACCATGTCGATATCGGCCCGGCATATGCCGTTCCAAACAGAAGCCAGAAAGGTAATTGCATGTTGATTGCTCTCAAGACGTAGCAATTTACCATGGCGGGCTATTTCGCAGTAAAAGTTTCGGTGAACCAACCCACTTGCTCGACTCCGCCTCGAACATATAACGCCGCAACGAGGACGGTCTGTGATGCGGAAAGAGACAGCCAAGCTGAAACGAAAGAGAGGGCGGAAAGAAACAAATCAGTGAATCCACGGTGAGCTCGAGACACAAGGCTGTCTATGTCTGTCTGTGAATCTGTGCCGCACCCTAACAACGTCCCTGCCCTTCTTCCTCGAGCAAACGCATCACCGACTGACTGCAGGTCGAACTATTGTGCGGACCCAAACAGTGCAGGGGCACGCTCTTCTGATGAGCATTATTGGCTACATCCTATGCGGGCTTTGCTATTTTCGCCTGTTGGGAGCACTGGGGCAGTGGACACTGCCCACTATGACGGTTTTCCTTCATTGGGTGAAGTCGAGGCTCAGCGTTCAACTTTCCATTCCATGCCTAGCCCTTCTAGTATTGATGGATAGTTGATTCAAGTTCCACTCAGTCAGTCATGAACTTTCTGTTAGAATTGCTGAACTGACTTGGAGTTGTCAGACGCAGCCTGAAGGATTATTCGCCTACCAAGGGACCAGGCATTGCCAGCAGTGATCATGAGCCTTCCATAACATGATAGCCAAGCTTTGGGCTGCAGGGCGGCGGCCGTTATCAAATTGCGTCGAATCCCCCTGAAGAAAGATAAAGAAAGGTCAAAAAAAGCGTGCGAGAATCCATGCGTTGTCTGAATCCTTCGAGGCTGCTAGCAAATGACGGTCGCGGCCGCTGGCACAAAAGACCCTTCACGATCCCCACACAATGCCGATCATATCGCAAATTCTCCTCAACCTGGGAGCTCCTACAGGGCCGCAAAGTCCTTATTCTGGCTCCGGCCCCGGCTGCGTGTCACTATCAAAAGATGTCTTCGATGCAAGGAGCAGAGATAAGCCGTCGTTGATCCAAGCATGGCAAGGGCGGTGGGCATTCCATTGCTCAAGCATCAAGACTGCCTGCCAGAAAGCTCTGGATCTTGTTCACTGTGTACAGCCCAACCCACGACGTCATTTGCGGCCAGGGATGGGCGATGAGGCAGATCAGGAGACAGAAACTGTAGAGGCTGCATCGCGTCAACCTTGTATGATCATGAACGGATCAGAACATATGTACGCCTAATGTGCCTGTCGCCATGCAGTTGGGTGTGTAGAGCAACGTCGGATGCAGTGCGATAGCGGATGCAGCGGCAATTCCGAATCCAGGCTAGAAGATCCTGTAACTGGACCTTGGGTTGGTTCGGCCGCAGAGAATGCGCATAATCACCTGTAGGCTGTCGGAGACTATATTTGCCCGCCAGCGGACGCCAGCGGCGGGAATATTGTGTTGTCAAACCAGCATGCCGGGTCCAATACGGTAGGATTTGTCCTTGCTTCAGCTATTTTTATCTGACAGTTTAGGTACCTATTTCCCGGCAATAAGTGGGGGTGGTCGATACAGGCGCTTCCTTGATCAAGTCCACCACACTAGCAGTACGGAGTACTGTAATTAATATACTCCCATCCTTAGAACCATGGTTTTGTTATAGTCATTTTCTTACCGGACAACAGGCTTGGCCAAACACATCAGCGGTGCCTTCAACCACAATGCAAATGTCTGTTGCTTTGCCCACTCCTGTTTGTCGTTGCAGAGCTCGAGGTCAAAGTTGTATATAAGCGATGCAAGAAACAGTCGCATCTCGTGCATTGCCATAGTTTGTCCTATACAATTTCTTGGTCCGCTGCCAATTTCGAGGTTAGTCAAATCTGTATACAAGTCGGCGCAAACGAGATCTTGCAGTTTGAAGTTCGACCACAGCAAAATTTCCACCAAAAGTCATACTCGCTCGATAATACAAGAAAAAAGTGTTAAAAGACGAGGAGTGACAGACAACTTACTAGCTGAATGGTTGATGCGCGTCTTGTACATCATCACTGTATTCTGGAGCTCCCAACCATCGCTCAGGCACGAAACTCTCGGGATCTTTAAAGTTGCTGCTCAGGTGATACATGGAGTAGTGGTGGCAAAAGACTCGCGTGTCTGCGGGCATCCATTGTCCAAGGATGTTGAGACCACCCTTCGGCACAATCCGCTGCGAACCGATCGGCAAGGGCGGGTAGATGCGCATGGCTTCCTTGAGGCAGGCATTCAGATACTTGAGATTCGAAAGACTGTCAAGACTTAGATCGCCGGCGCTCTTGAACGATCCCCTGACTTCCTGCAATAGAATCTGCATCTTCTCTGGATTTGACAGAAGGTAGTAGGTCACACCACTAAGCAGAGTAGCTATAATCACTTGTTCAGTCTTGCAACGGCCACTACTCAAGATTTGTTCATCGCAATCCACTCACCGGTCGTTTCTGAGCCTGCCATCATGAAGAGATCCGCATTGGAGTGCATCTCCTCCAACGTGAGGCCCTTGTCGGTATCCTGAGCGCTCATGACGAGATTCCAGATGTCCGGCTTGTCTGACCCCTCTTGCAGTCTTTGGTCCACACGATCTGCTGAGTGTTTGGCGTGGACGAGAATCTGCTCTGTAACTGATTTGGGCTGGAATCGCTCGAATAGTGCCAGCAGAACTGGATAGTAATGGATTACATTGATGATTGGGATGAGCTTGAGAGATTCGAAGACTGACTGAACCCAAGGACTGAACTCGTTCTTGGCCAAGAGTCCAAGTGGGTGGCCGAAGCATAGGTCACCCATTATGTCAAAGGTCGCGAAGTTGTACAGACCCGTCATGTCGATAGCTTGACCTTCGTCGCTAATTTCACGTATCTTGGATATAAAGATATCTGCACTAGAAGAGAAATCGTGAGTATACGTTCGTCGCTACCACGTTTCAGTCGGAACTTCCCGTGTGAGATACCAAAGATTTCGAAAAAGCACCCCCAGCCAAGAGGTATACACTGGACTTTTACTCACTATTTCTGAAACATGGATTCTTGCTTTCTAAGTGCTCGCTCCGAGAAAGCAGGGGAGAACAATTTGCGCACGCGAGCATGGTCCACGGCATCCGCAGTCAGTATGCTCTCGACGCCTGCAAGAGAATCGTTAGCAATGTCGATGCCGAATGCCGCGGGTTTGTACGATTCACTTGCCATTGACAGGCCTTATGTTGGCATCATGTGGCTTCGCCAGGGTGTAACCACCCTTGATGGAGCCGTGGATGACTTTCCACGCGTCGGCCGTGGCGTAGCTGACGTCGTAAGGACCAAATCTGACCACTGGACCATACTTCTCATGGAGCTCGTGCTGCCAGTACACATCTTGTCCCTTCATGAATTTGTGCCAGTATGGAATACGGCTGATGGCACTGGTCCATGGCCCGGGAATGCCGGCCAGTGGATGACCTTTCAGGAGATAGATGGCATGTCCAACAAGATAGGTCAAATACAAGACCAACAGCGCGATTGCAAAGTCCACAGTCTGAGCCATTTGGTGCTTGGATGATGTGCACCCCGTGCGACAAAGGAGCTGCTGAGTCGGGTCGAGAATGTCTCAGTGCTCTTCAGCTGACGAGATCCAACGACTGATGCCGGCGGGGTGCTCGGGATATATACAAATTGATGACCGCAGCCTCATTTCCATTGCATACGCGCTGGCAGGGTGTTTCGAGGAGTTGCATGATCGGCGGAGCTTTTACTGGAAAAAGAAAACTTGATTTGAGCAAAGAGGCGAGCGAACCAATGTTGTTCGAGTGTCTTTCGGACTTTTTCAAAATCAGTGCATCAATTGGTCCCAGTTTACGGTCTTTTGTCCACCTGGAGTAATAGGTCTTGGCACCGTTGTCCTTGCATAAGAGCCCTGGTAGCGACTGCAGAATGATATGACAGTGAAGTCAGTGCAGATGGCAAAGTGAGTGCACATCATCAATGACTGTTCATGGTGTACATTGTATGAACATTAATATTCCGTCAAATATTTTGTTCCGGATTTTCCTTCTCATGGGAAACAACAAATATCCTGTACGAAGAAGTACTTGGTAGTTACTGACCTCGTGGGTTGTGGTGTACGCCGTATACTCGATCGAACAGCGGAAATAATCATAGCGGGCAGAACATACCTAGCATTGAGCTGATGTGTTGCAAATGAAAAAGCAGATTTGGCACTTGCAAAGTCTTATATTGGTGCTTGAAAAAGAGAGTCAAGATTCTATAGTCTCGGCAAGTATAATCTTCCAAGGTTAGGTTAACCTCATAGCATCAAGTCAGAAGCAGCTGGGATCAGGTCGAGTTGACTTTCATACAGCATGCCGCAGCTGTCAGTGTTCACTGTATGTAGGTAATGTAGTGTGAGGCGGGGTTGGCCCCCCAGGACTAGAACGCTGAGCTGTGCGGGGAAGTTACCTAAAAAAAGGACCTCGAGGGTGCACACTGATGAGCCAGCTCGGCACCTGCAGGATTGAGCTCGATTCAGCAGTAATCTGTACCTTACCTTGGTAACAAGGCATCTGAGACAGCAAACTGGAGCTTTGGGATGAAATCCCCAATTACCAAACAAAGTGTATAGCAGGTGTGATATATGTTTTGACAATCACAATAAACAAAACGCAACTTGTGTTCGTTCATCCCAAGATCTACCGGGTAGTAGGTAGATCGGCGCCATGGGAAATCCTTGGCTGCCAAATTTTGGTTGTCTCATGCGTGGGAAGCCCATGACTTTTTACTTGCCTTGACTTTCTCTGGAGGGCAGGAATGACCCTGTCAGCACACACGTGGAATCCGCCCCGAGCTGTAATTTCCCTGTGGTCAAGCGCCAATCATCGGGGGCGGCCGTGAAGTCGCGACCGCGTCGATCTGCTGCTGTGGGTGGGAGTTGTTTTGTACCACTGGCGCTGGCCGAACCGCCCATTCGTCATTTTTTTGTTGACAGCTGACATGACCACAAAATACCAACGGTAACCAACGACGACGCCGCCCACGATACCTAATACCTACAACGTAATTGACACCACGACGATCACGACGATACTACCGACAAGACATCTACAGAGCACCACAGCAGCTTCAACGACTCCCGAGCCGACATATCGATCAGAAGGCATTCCCGCCCAGAGCTTATTAAAGCGACCCGGTTCCCCGGCTGCACCTCTCGAAGCTTCATCCTTGACAAGGTTTTGGCTCGCGCAACCTAGCACTCCACGACGCTCTTTTGACAGCGCTTCCGCGGGACCCGTCATCGCAGGGCTTATCTTTGCTCCTCTACCAAGAGTAAACAACATATCACATCTATCCGGATCCTCTTGTCGTGTGCACTGCCGCTGTGTCTGCTGCTACAACAGCCTGGCCTCGTTGTCCAGGGGATGTTGACTTCCACCAATCGACCTAGGCGCTGAACGCGAATTCCGAGCCGACACCTCTCTGTGCCGCCCACGCTGCGCAACGCCAAATCGCCGGCGGTCGACAACACACCTACCGTTGCGNGAGCCGACACCTCTCTGTGCCGCCCACGCTGCGCAACGCCAAATCGCCGGCGGTCGACAACACATCTACCGTTGCGCGCAAGACCCATAGCACCGTCAGTCGTATGCTGCTTCGGCTTCGACCCCCAATCTAAGCAGTGCAGGAGGCGAGGAGGCGCTATCCTCCACCCGTCGCAATCATGGCAGGCGGTAATATTAAGGTGGTGGTGAGATGTCGGCCATTCAATAGCAGAGAAAAGGAGAGGGGGGCAAAATGTATCGTCGAGATGAAAGGGAACCAGACTGTCTTGACACCACCACCAGACGCTTCAAGTGGCGGTGGAAAGGGCGCAAAAGACACGGCGCAGAAAGCCTTTGCCTTCGACAGATCCTATTGGTCCTTCGACAAGAGCGATCCCAACTATGCCGAGCAACACCACCTGCACGAAGACTTGGGCAAACCGCTTCTGGACAATGCCTTCCAGGGCTACAACAATTGTATCTTTGCCTATGGTCAGACTGGTTCCGGAAAGTCCTACTCCATGATGGGATATGGAAAAGAGCATGGTATCATTCCCAAGATTTGCCAGGACATGTTCGAACGCATCGGGCAGATGCAACAAGACACGAATCTCAAGTGCACTGTCGAAGTCTCGTATCTCGAGATCTACAACGAGCGTGTGCGCGACTTGCTAAACCCGGCAAACAAGGGCAACCTCAAAGTTCGAGAGCATCCTTCGACCGGTCCCTATGTTGAAGATCTCGCCAAGTTGGTCGTCACAAGCTTCCAAGACATCGAGAACCTGATGGACGAGGGAAACAAGGCAAGAACAGTGGCTGCGACAAACATGAACGAAACATCGAGTCGAAGTCACGCCGTCTTCACTTTGATGGTAACTCAGAAAAAGTTTGACACGGAGACCAAGATGGCCATGGAGAAGGCAGCCAAGATCAGTCTGGTGGATCTGGCTGGTTCGGAACGTGCGACTTCTACAGGCGCCACGGGAGCTCGTCTCAAGGAAGGTGCTGAAATCAACAGATCTTTGTCTACGCTAGGTCGTGTCATTGCGGCCTTGGCTGACCTGTCAACCGGAGGAAAGAAGAAGAAAGGAGCAGGAGGAGGTCAGGTTCCGTACCGAGACAGTGTCTTGACGTGGCTCTTGAAGGACTCTTTGGGTGGAAACAGCATGACTGCCATGATAGCAGCTATCAGTCCGGCTGATATCAATTACGATGAGACCCTGAGTACCCTTCGATACGCCGACTCGGCCAAGCGCATCAAGAACCATGCAGTTGTGAACGAAGACGCAAACGCTCGCATGATCCGGGAGCTCAAAGAAGAACTCGACTTGTTGCGGAGCAAACTTGGCGGTGGCGGCGGTAAAGGTGCCGGTGGGATTGGTGGATCTGCTGGACCACCCGACGAAGTCTACGCCGAAGGAACACCTCTCGAACAGCAGATCGTCAGCATTACGTCTTCAGATGGCACTGTGAAGAAGGTTTCGAAAGCCGAAATCGCAGAGCAACTAAGCCAGAGTGAAAAGTTGCTGACGGATCTGAACCAAACATGGGAAGAGAAGCTACTGAAGACGGAGGAGATTCATAAAGAACGTGAAGCGGCGTTGGAAGAGCTCGGCATCAGCATCGAGAAAGGCTTTATCGGACTGCACACGCCTAAGAAGATGCCCCATTTGGTCAACTTGTCCGACGATCCGCTTCTCGCAGAATGTCTCGTATACAACCTCAAGCCTGGAACCACGACCGTCGGTAACGTGGAATCGAACGCGGACAATCAAGTCAATATACGGCTGAACGGAACGCGTATTCTCCACGAGCACTGTATGTTCGAGAACGCTGCAGAAGGTACTGTCACAATTATCCCGACCGAAGGTGCCGCTGTAATGGTGAATGGAAAGCGCATCAATGAACCAACTCGCCTCCACTCCGGGTATCGAATCATTCTCGGAGATTTCCACATCTTCAGATTTAATCATCCCATGGAAGCCAAAGCTGAGCGCGACGAGACGAGACAGTCCCTTCTACGTCAATCAGTGACAGCAACACAGCTTGGTCTTGATCGTACCTCACCTACCCCGCCTCGGCCGGCCCATGAACGGTCAATCAGCAAGGCGGGATCTGATATTGGCGATAGTCGGCCAGAGTCTCCTGGTCTCCGTGGCACCGACTCCGACTGGTCATATGCGAGGCGCGAAGCGGCTGGTGCAATCTTGGGCCAGACTGAGCAAACTCTGGCAAAGCTGAACGATGAGGAGCTCAATGCCTTGTTCGAAGATGTGCAACGTGCTCGCGCCGAACGTGTCTTTGGCAAGGAACTTGACGAGGACATGGACTCGGTGACTTCGTATCCGATACGGGAGAAGTACATGTCGACGGGCACGATTGATAATCTATCACTCGATACAGCACTAACAATACCTTCTACTCCAAGAGCTGGTGAATCCGATGACAGACTAAAGGAAATTCGCGAAGTCATGCAGACGCAATTGGAAAAACAGAAGAGCGAATACCAGGACCAGCTGAACGATGCAGAGGCGTCGAATGTTGAAGTCGAGGAGATCAAGAAGGAGAAGGTCAGAATGGAGGAGACGCTTGTTCAGCTGAAGGCCGACATGCAGAAACAGCTCGAGGCGCAGAAGCAAGAGTTCGAAGCCAAGATCGAAAGGCTCGACCCACTCAAGCGGCCAAAGGCAAAGCCAAAGCTCTCGAAAGAAGAGGTCGAGAGAGCGAGAAAGACACTGGCGCATTGGCGGAGCCGCAACTACGTACAGATGGCCGAGAAAGTGCTGCAGCACGCTGCCACCTTGAAAGAAGCGCAGATCATGAGCGAAGAGCTTGGTGAGAACGTTGTTTTCCAATTCACTGTTGTGGATGCTGGGCACGCACTATGCTCCTCCTACGACATGGTGCTGAACGATGTGTCGAACGAGGGTGACGACGTTGCCCTGGAAGAAGCACACAAACCATGTGTCGGCGTTCGTGTCGTCGACTACAAGCACACCGTGGTCCATCTCTGGAGTCTCGAGAAACTTCATGATCGAGTCCGGCAAATGAGGCAGATGCATCAGTACTTGGACCAGCCAGAGTATAGCCAGCACTTCAAACTCGACAACCCCTTTGTGGAGACATGCATGCCGGAATACTCCCTCGTGGGTGAGGTCGACGTGCCATTGAAGGCCGTCTTCGACAGTCGGGTACAGGATTTCAACCTTGATGTGCTCTCACCCCACACCTCTCATGCCATCGGCATGCTCAAACTGTCCCTCGAGCCTTCAAGCGCGCGGGCCCCGTCTAGCACGCTCAAGTACAACGTAGTGATGCACGACATGGTTGGGTTCGCCGAGCGCGAAGGCACCGATGTGCACGCACAACTTTTTATTCCTGGCGTTTCGGAAGATAGTGTCACCACGACCCAGATGATTAAGGACTTTGACGAAGGACCCATCCGTTTTGACAGCGTTCATAGTATGAGCGTGCCATTGTTCGGACCTCAGAACACCAACCTGCGTGTTGCTATTTTCGCGAAGGTCTCCAGTATGCATCTCGACATGCTTCTGAGCTGGGACGAGATGCGAGATGCTGTACCCGGAGCAGAGAATAAGCCGAAGCGAGATGCCCGCATCAATGAGTCCCATTTCTTCACCGAAGAGAAGCACGATCTTCTTGCTCGAGTGCAGATTCTCGAACTGTCCGAAAATGGCGAGTATGTACCAGTAGAGGTCACACAGACGAATGAGCTCGATACTGGAACCTTTCAACTTCACCAGGGCCTTCAAAGACGCATAGCGATCAACCTCACCCACAGTTCTGGCGATGCTTTGCCGTGGGATGATATCACGTCTGTCCGTGTCGGGAAGATCCAGCTGGTGGACCACGCTGGGAAGGTGCCTGACATGGCCGGGCCAGCCCCGGACATTCCCCTGAGGCTCAGTGCCAAACCAACCTTTCGCCAGAACGCCAATGGCACCCGAAGCGTCACCATCAGCGGACAGTGGGATTCGAGCTTACACAGCTCGCTGCTGCTGGATCGAACAACAGCCGACAAGTACAAGGTGCAAATGTCACTGTCTTGGGATATCAGCTCAGACAAGCTGGCCGAACCAATGAAGTTCACAACGAACATTTTCTGTCAGATCCTTGGAAGGACGTTTATTCGACAGGCCTCCATGCTTTCAGCCCTGTGGCAGCAAGTCCGTATTGTTCATTCATCGAGCGCCATCTACACATTGACAATGCGGCCCGCGCCTATCAAGAGAGTTGGTGACCTCTGGAGAATGAACAGCCAACATGGCTATGTAAAAGGCGAGGAGAATCTGAACAACTGGAGCCCGCGAGGCGTTTCACTGATCGGTGACTTTATCGCTGCCCAGAAGAAGCGAAAGCGTATAGCCGAGATAGGTGCGGCCCAGATTTTCCTCAAGAAAATTGGCCTTCCGGAACCAAAGAACCCACCTGAAGAAGACGAACATCAGTCTGAATCAGACGAGTTTTCTCCCATTCCCAAAGGGAATGATGACGATTCCATCCACGCTCTCCTTAATGATACGCCACAATCTTCACGTCCCTCTACGCCGACACCTGAGCATCCGAAGGACACTGGGGATGGTGAGGGTGCTGAGGAGGTGGACGAGGCAGCTGCTGCCGAAGAGGCAACCACTGAACATACCGCTGAGGATGCAGTACCGGAAGAGCCAGTCGAGGAACCAGCGCCCAAGTCAGACTTTGGGGAGCACGAGGCTTTGATTCTCAAGAAATGTCTCAAGCTATGGTCAAGCTATCCGGATCCAGTGATGCAGATTCTGAGCCCTGAAAACACTGCACCCCCAGCGGATGGCGTTGCTCCCGAAACCAGCACCCCTCCTGCCCTGATCACGACAATTGTTCGGGTACCCAAGAACCCAAAGGTATTGAAAGGTGGCTATCTCCTGGTCCCGAACAACGACTCGAGCAAATGGGTCAAGCGCTTCGTTGAGCTACGACGGCCGTATATCCACATTCACAGTGCCACAGATGGGGATGAAGTGGCCATTGTCAGTTTGCGCAACTCGAGAGTGGACAGTCAACCGGAGATACTGGCGCTCTTCAGCGGCCAGGACCCACATGACGACGAAGACGAAGGGTCCGTCTCAGGAGACTTCCGACCTGGCCATCGTAGAACATCATCTGGCAGAATTGTGTCATCCATCTGGACAGGGTCGGGTGGAAGTTCTGCTGGCCCAGGTCTGGGTGGTCTGAGTGAGCGATTACAAGCAGGCGTCTTTGCCGTCTATGGGACCGACAATACGTGGCTGTTTGCTGCGCGCAACGAGCGTGAAAAACTCGATTGGATCTTCCGCATCGACCAGAGTTACTTCTCGGGGACCGGCAGTGCGAGCGGTAGTGGTGCCGTCAGTCCGCAACCTGGAGACTATGCGAACGGCTATTGAGAACTTGGGAGCGCCCCAGGCTACGCCAGAACAGGAATTTCGATACGAGATCACGACGCTTGCCATTTGTCCCCGACATAATGATGCATCAAATGTATGCAGCGGGATGAGGTCCCTTAAAAATGAGATTTTCTTTCTTTCTTTCTTTGTCGATAATCGGGCTGTACCATACATCCAAATTTTATTTCAACGACACTTCCGTTTAGAATATACCCCCAAAACGAATTTAAGCAGGGCTTTACGCCTCAACTATCACGCATAGACAGAATAATGGTTATAAAAGTGGTTTATATATATACACGGCAGAGCTTCGTCGAGAAGTAATTGGCCAGAGCTGGTTGACTGCAAATGTTCTTTGCTTCATTGCTTCTTGAGACCCGACTGACTAGCATAGTACGCTGTCGTGATGCCAGAGATTTGTCATATATTTTCGGAATCACGCCTTAGCGCTCAGCACGGTATCAATGAGCTCTGCATCTCCCAGGAGCTGAGCGTCCCCGAGGCGAGGTCCAACAATCTGCACAGCTACCGGCGCGCCCTTGAAGAGCTCTGGGTCATCTGGCAACGAGTCAGCATAGATACTTCGATCCAGGATGCTTACACGTACACATTGCCTGGTTTCTGGCATCAGCTTCATGTAAGGGCTTGAAGTTTTCATCTCTCGGGTCTTTCTCCGGGTCGGCATGAGAGAAGGGCAAGATGATGGCCGGGTACTGTTATCGGATATCAGCAGACCATCACATACGCGGTCCAAACTACCCACATCAACTGCGTTCCAAGCTACCGTGTAGATGTCGCTAGTCCAATAGTCAGGTCTCACAGCCGTGTGCGGACCGGCCGGGGCCAAGATGACGTCGCAGCCGACCCTCTGCCACTCGTCCAGCATCCGCTTTTGGACGTCGCCCTTCTTGGTGTTCCACTCCCACGCCTCCTCGTGGCTCTTGCGCGGCATGTCCCAGAACCCGATCTTAACCACGGAGCGGACCGGCGGCTCGCCCGTCTTGGCCAGCTCCTGCTTCGGGTACGACAGGCCGTCGAGCGTGAAGAGCTGCTCGGTGATCTTGCGGATCTCGAGGAAGTCCGGCGGGGTGAAGTCTCGCACCTCGAAGCCGGCCTCTCTGAGCTTGGCCACGGCTTCCCTGATCCCGCGCCGGATGGGCGGGTGCGGCGTCAGGCCGGACTGGTAGATGACGCCGACGACGGGCCTGCGCGACGACGTCGGGACCTCGAGTATGCCCGGGATGACAGCCGGATCGAAGCGCCAGGGCTCCGCCTGCCGCGCGACCCGGGCGACGAGCGCGAGGTCGCGCACCGAGCGGCCCAGGGGCCCCGTCACGGCCGGGATGCCCGTGTTGCTGCCCGTCCACCCCGAGTACGAGTACCCGATCATGGGGATGACGCCGAAGCTCGGCTTGTAGCCGTACACGCCGTTGGCGGCCGCGGGGATGCGGATCGACCCGCCGACGTCGGTGCCGATGCCGAGCGCGCTGCCGCGGAACGCCTGGACGGCGCCCTCGCCGCCACTGCTCCCGCCGCACGTCAGCCGGGCGTTGACCGGGTTCCGCGTCCGCCCGAACACGTTGTTCTCGGCCTCGGCGACGAGCATGGTCTGCGGCACGTTGGTCTTGGCGAGGACGACGGCGCCGGCGTCCACCAGGACCCGCGCGAGCGGCGTCGTCGTTTCTGCGGGATGCCCGACGCGCGACGCGTACCCGTTGGTCGAGTCGTGGCCGGCAAAGTGGAAGCACTCCTTGAAGGTCACGGGGACGCCGTGCAGGGGCCCGACGACCTTGCCGGTCGTCCGGAGCGCCTCGTCGAGCTGCGCGGCGCGCGCGAGCGCGTCGGCGAACATGATCTCGGTCAGGAAGTTGCACAGCTGGTGGCCCACGGCGGCGCGCTTGCAGAAGGCCGTCGCCACCTCGAGGGCCGTATACGTCCCGGCGGCGAGGGCGGCGGCCAGGCCCGTGGCGTCGTACTTCTCGCCGGTGATCTCGAGTTCCTTCTCGGTGAGGATCCCGCACGACGAGGCGAAGGGTCGCAGGTCGACGGTTCCTTCTGGGGGGAGTTGGTCGGGGTTGAGTTTCCACTCCGGAGGGATCCGGGAGGCTTGTTCGGCTTTCTTGGCTGATGCCAGGTCTTGCCAGGAGTTTACCGGTTGAGATGACATTTTGTCGTGAACAGCTGTTGGAAATGAAGTTGTATCGTCAAACTACTGTTGTTCGAGGTGGGAAGAGAAACGGAATGTGTTTGATCATGATTCCCGCCTGCTCCGTCATGCTCTCCGCACCCGAGATTATCGGAGTTACTCGCCTTCTCCACCATTGACGCAGTATCAGTATTGACCTGCTGTTAATGCCTGATTTGGTGACCTCCAAGAATGCAGGACAAGCGATTTGACATGCGGAGGTGGCGACAAGCGACAGTCATGGTTGTTCAGTGCCGCAAGAGTGGCCTATGGCTCATCATATGCAGCTTACTCCAGATGATGAGGACTGTGGTACTTGTATTAATTCAGAAAAGTCCAACTAATTGTCTCATCGGCGTGGAGCAATAATGTCGGAATAGGTCGACAGAATTATCTTATCAGATCTTATCTGATCTGTTCAGCGATGTTATAGTGGTCGGTATAGTGAAATGAGTGTTGCGCGGGGTATTAATCAGTCCCCTGCTAACATTATTTCACTGGGACAAGGGTGAGTTAGGTATAAGACAGCTCTTCTGTGTATCAGATGATCAAAGTCCTATTCAGGAAAAGAAGCACTGTCAGTATAATTGCCAAAGAGAAGTTGGCCTCCCGTTAGCATGTGCTATCTGAGGTTTGTCCAGAAAGGAACGTTGCAATGATATTAGTATGCTTGCAACCGCTGGTCGGGAATAGTGCAACAGAGTACAAGGCTGTTGATTCTTTGTTCACCCCTGCAGGTGTTGCAAGCGAGTAGATGGAAATAAGCTATACCGAGCTGATTGAACTTCTCACTGTCAAAATAGCCTTTAGAGTGGACGCTTGGATGAGGCTCGGCCTCGTACTACTATGCACGTTTTCGAGTCAAGGTGAGAGGTACGCGTGACCTTTTGATCAGTTCGATGCTATTTTAGTAGTCCTGCCCCCCCCCCCCTCACCTCGAGAAAAGCACGCCTGCCATGTGTCGAACCGGGTGACTGGACCGGCTTCTTCACGTGTTTCCTTCCCGAGATCAATCAAGACCAAACACATGAAAAAAGTTGTTTCGACTTGTCGGCGCACTTGATGATAAGCACGTTGGCTATATGTGATAGTAGGTATAGGCAGGGATTCCTCGTTGTGTTGACTGCATGCTTGTCGATCCGCTGCCTTATGGCCACTTGTTAATACTAGCCACGCGGGTTGTGGTTTCAAAAGGCTCAGCCTGATATATATTGTGTATGGATTCGAGTAGTCATTTTTCCGATGGAAATACAGATGACGTCCAGGAGCTACTCCGTACTAATATTCTGTTTGTAGGGCGGTGGGATGCGGGGCAAACAACCGACGTTGAACGGACGGACTCGTGGGGGATGTAAGAAAAAGGATCATTTCATCTTATTTTCCCCAGTGAAAGGGAGAAAGAGAGGACAGAGAGATCGGCTCTCGTTTGACGAGCTCTCCAGAGCTTCCTATCCAATCACTTGTGACAGAGAAGCAACCGTCGTACCGCATTTATTCCAGGGTCTCTTGCCTTCGCCTTCCGGTTACCGATTAGCACGGACGGCTGTGGCTGCGCGTTTCCAAAAGGGACGAACCGCCAAAGGCCGCCCACCACACGCACCCAAGCCAGTGGCTCTGGTTGATTCCCCTTCCTTGGTCTTTTTCCTCCTCAAAGCTGAAGTACACACACGAAGATATGCCCGGGAGTTGAGGACGCCTCCATTCATGCGCTGCTCCGGATCTGGCGCCATGCCCACCTGAGCTGGGGTTGTCTCAACCCTGTTTCCTGCGCCTTACTTACTACTCTGTACCTTGGAGCGGCCCCTGTCCCATCCCCAGCGATGCTGCCCATCCTCTTCTAGTGGTGGGAGTATCACACTGGCACGGTCAGTAGACCTACTTCAGTGGTCGACCACACCTTGCGCATGCAGCTTTCGAGCGGCCAGCGGATCTCGCATTGCAACGTTCTGCCGATGGGACCTGACACCCTCCCTCCCTCCCCCTGCCTCAGTGCCCTGAACGGGAGTATTTGGGGGTGCTTGTGTATATGGTATATGGTGGCGATCGGCGCCGGTGCTGGTCGCTTATAAGTTATAGTCGGGCCCATCCCCGGCAGCTCCCAGATATCACCAACGACACCTGGTATACACTAATATTCGCCATTATTGAGTCTTTTTGGAAATACTGCTTCTCCCGCCTGGCAATAGGCTTGTCATAGAATAAGCCGTCGTCGCAAGGTCGACTTTGTGTGAACACGAGGCTGCAGAGTGCAGGATCCCGTCGGCGCAGTTGGTTGGCGATTCCCCGTCGACTCTAGACCCTCAAGGAGATACCATACAGAGGCCGGAACAACCATGAAGGCCGCGACAGCAGCCGGCACTCTGGCTCTGGCTCTGGCAGCCGGCGTCGCGCAGGGCCTCAACTGCAACGGCAACGCGGCGCTCTGCGACCGCATATACAGCAACGTGAGCTTCATCGGAGCGCACGACTCGGCGTTCGTGGGCGTGCTGCCGACGCAGAACCAGCTGCAGGACGTGACGGGGCAGCTGACCCAGGGCGTGCGCTACCTGACGGCGCAGACGCACGACAAGGACGGCACCATCGAGCTCTGCCACACGTCGTGCGCGCTGCTCGACGCCGGCGCGCTGCAGGACTACCTGGGCAAGATCAAGACGTGGCTCGACGGCAACGCCGACGAGGTCGTCACGCTGCTCGTCACCAACGGCGACGCCATCGACATCAACAAGTTCGGTGACGTCTTCGCGGCCGCCGGGCTCGCAGACTATGCGTACACGCCGGGCGCCAACCTGGCCCTGACCGACTGGCCGACCCTGGGCACGCTCATTGCCGACGGCAAGAGGCTCATCGTCTTTATGGGTGAGCAGCACATCTCAAGCATCACCTTTTCGAATGGTTAACTTACATGGAGGATAGACTATCACGCCGACACGTCCCAGGTCGGGTACATCCTGGACGAGTTCACGTACTACTTTGAGACGCCCTTCGACCCCACGGACGCGAGCTTCCCCCAGTGCGACGTCGACAGGCCGTCGGGCGCGTCGCCGGACGGCCGCATGTTCATCGTCAACCACAACCTCAACCTGGAGATCCTGCCCGACGTGCTGATCCCGGCCCTGACCGAGGCGGGCACGACCAACTCGCTGTCCTCCATCATTGCGCAGTCGGACATTTGCATCAGCAAGTATCAGAGAGATCCCAACGTCGTCCTGGTAAGTCGTCTTTTGGCAATGGTGTATACTTGAATCCGCTGGGTAATGGCAACTAACATGAAAATAGCTTGATTTCACCAGCATCGGCGATGGCATTGCTGCCCAGAATGAGCTCAATGGGTTATAGTAGGGAATAAGGAGAGCCTTATTTCATGAGAGCATGTTAATATTCAAGTATGATGAGCTTTGCTTTTTATTCAATTCTCCGCGCACCACAATCAGTCCCGACGGGGCTACGGGATATTTCCAAATGGGTGTTTTATTTGATAGCATTGCACATACATCTACTTCGTCGTTGTAGATTATTTCCACCTCACCCTTGTAGCATAATTAATACAGACGCCATCTGGTATGCGAGATCTGAAAGTCTCATGTTCTCGCCGGTGAGAACAATCATGGCTGCTGGTTCCTCGAGAGCGATCAGCTCCGCCTCCAAACCAGCACCCAGTCGAGTGCTCGGAAATGTAGATGACTGATTCACCCCCAAGCTAAGCAGGGCATTCTATAATTACCTTCTCTAGCTAAAGAAATTCTCTGTACGCACGCCTTGCCGTAGTCCCGGGAGCGTCTTTGCAGGGGTCCCGGGCGTCTAATTCGGTATCGGAATCTCAACACGACGACCAATCAGACAAGGCGTACAACAAGACACGAATATACCGACCAATGGGCAGGGGCAAGCTAACGTCGTTTGCCGCCGTGATTCTTCGACAGCGCTTCTGTCTTGGCCGTGTTTCCGGATGCCGTGTTCATGGAAAAGCTGGGGTAGAGAATATATTTCATGGTTTGAGATTCCAATATCTTATGCTATTACTACTTCTTAGACTTGTGGTGCAATTTCAGTCTTGTGTCAACACTTTGGTTTTTCACTTCATTTGGCTGCAGTGCAGTCCGTCCTGTATAGAATATAATCGGCAATATTTGGGAGGCGATCACCAAATTACAGCTTTCGTATAGTCGACCAAAATATCCTCATTTCACATCATAATGCGTACCTCTTTCAGCTTCGTTCCCCTGGTGGGACTTTTGCGTAAGTAGACCACAAGCCTTATACAGAGATCAATAGCAGGATCGAGCGATTCTACTTCACTCCGATGACGACTAACAATAGTCCTAGTATCATCATGTCTCGCCGCCATCTCCCAAGCAGCAGACACAACAAACACGACTTCTTCCAACAGCACCCTGCCGTCGCTCTTCATCAGCCCGTCGGGCGACATGGCCTTTTCCCTGCGCGTGCCCTCGGACCCCGAAACCTCGGACCTGTACTTTTCCCTCGTGTTCCCGCGCTCCGTGACCTGGGCGGCCGTCGGGCTCGGCTCGTCGTCGCGCATGGCCGGCTCCCTCATGCTGGTCGCCTACTCGTCGTCGTCGGGCAACAACGTGACGCTGTCGCCGCGCCTCGCCTCGGGCCACGCCGAGCCCGCCTACACCTCTGACATCCGCGTCGAGGCCCTCGACGGCACCGGGCTCGTCGACAACGCCCGCTACGTCTTCCTGGGCCGGTGCGCCAACTGCCGGTCCTGGGGCGGCGGCGCCGGGGCCGTCGACGTCGCGAGCAGGGCCCAGAGCTTCCTGTACGCCACGGGGCCCGACGGCGAGGTCGGCTCCGACGCCGCCGACGCGCCGCTCAAGATGCACCTCAACTACGGCACCTTCACCATGGACATGGTGCACGCGACGACGACGACGAGCAGTTCCGCCGGGGCGCCCGAGATCCCGATTGGCGACAACAGCACCGCCGAGGCCGTGGCGACGACGCAGGGCCTGTCGGTGACGGACAAGAGCGACGGGGCGGCCCGAGCGCACGCCGTGATCATGGTGCTCACCTTCGTCGGCTTCTTCCCCTTTGGTATTCTGGTCCTGCGGCTCGGCAGCTGGGTCCGCTGGCACGCCGTCAACCAGGGCCTGGGGCTGATTGGTGTTATCGTTGGGTTCGGCCTCGGTGTTCATACCAGCTACTTTTACAATAGGGTAAGCCCATTCATCCTCTTCTTCTTTTTCTGCTGGTCGTATACACGGAGGAGGAGGAACAACGAAAAAAAGGAATCCACGTATGGCAGTTATACTGACAGCATGTATCTCCCGCAGTCCAAAAAGTTCAACAGCGCCCACCAGGTCATCGGCATCCTGCTGTTCATCTTCGTCATCGCGCAGTTCGCCCTCGGCTTCATGCACCACCGCATCTACAAGAAGACGCAGCAGCCGACCAAGCTGGCGCCCGTGCACGTGTGGATGGGCAGGGTCATCATACCCGTGGGCGTCATGAACGCGTTTCTGTAAGTGTTTCGAGGCCCCCGAGTTTCTCTTTCTCTCCTCCTTCTTTCCCACATTCCACTAACACATCTCTCTCATCACAGTGGCTTCAAGCTCGCCCAGAGCCCCCAGTACAACTACGTCCTCGCGGGCCTGGTCGTGTTCCTGTTCCCCGTCATGATCCTGATCCTCTTCACCAAGAGGTTCATCTCGAAGCGCTGGAGCCGGCAGCAGGCCAAGGACGGCGGCCAGGGCCAGGGCCAGGGCGGCTACAGCATGGAGCCGTGGCAGCCGGCCAGCACCCACGCCTCCGCCCAGCAGCCGCAGAACATGGCGCAGGCGCCCGATCAGTACGGCCTCGGCCAGCACGGCGCTCCCGTCGGCTTGCAGCAGCAGCCGGGCGCCAATTTCGGCTATCAGAGCAGCAGTGCGTATAAGAGGCCGGAACTGGGGGCGCAGCAGCAGGTCAGAGAATAGTAAGCAGAATACCTCAGGCTCATGATGTTTATCCGAGACAACTAACCGCTTATTTTGTAGCGTGTAAGGGTGAGGGAGGTGAGGATGAAAAAAAGGAAAAGAAGAAACAGTATATAAGCCCTCTGGATGCATGACGGCCACGCTTTGTGCTGGATACGACATGGACTCTGCTGGCATGGTCTTGCTATCCTTGCACTCGGGCGTGACCGTCAGATCATGATGTCGCTACTTCATCGCCCGGCAAAGCTTTAACAAATAAACAATATATCGTGAACATAGGGAGCAAGTCCCTATTCATTGATCTTCTTGAGTTATATAGTGTGCCTATAATATCTTGCCCGTGCCATTTAGTGACAAATGACAACGGGCTACAGTAGAAATAGTTGTGTCTACTGCTGCTTCAACACATTCCAACACTTCCATGCTCATCATTGATCGTTTTTCATGTCTATCTAAGGGGCGATTTTGGATGATGCCTCTATACCATCAACGCCGATATCGTAGAAAGTGGCCGTAAATGTGCCGTCGGTACTTGTATCGTGGCAACGACGCTATGCAGGCTGGGTCGAAAAATAAAACGTGGTATCGCTTCTCATCATTACAACATGCTCCTTCTTCCTTCCACAAATATAACAATCCTCTTACGCTGTGCTCTCACAGCCGCCAGCGCCAGCATCTGATTCAAATCATTGTCGGCAATCCGTACAACATCGAGTCCATTCGATCATGATACTTCGCTCCCCTCGGTTGATTTGAGCTGCTTGTGTTTGTGTTTCTGGCGGAAATCTGGCGAAACAGAGACCGCTTCAAATGCGCGATCAATCCTTCCGATACCCAAAAAGTCATGTCATGACTTCGCTCAAGACATCATCCAGATTCAAAATCTTCAAGCCAAAACGCTCGAAATCAAGTAGTCGCAATCCGCAAAAAGCCATCAACGTCGAGCATTCTACACACGGCGATTCATGGCGGCAGTAGCGCCAGCCGATGCAAGGTCTGGCTTGCCACTAACACTGCGTCCAGCGACACGGGGCAGATTACTACCTGGAGCAGTCGTTCCCGTGAGTCCGCTTTGCCCAGTGCTTGTCCTCTTGATGCCACCCGAAGTAAAGGGCCCCGTGAGGCCAGAGGCACGCCTGGCCGTCGCTGCAACGGCAGTCTTGTGCGGCGAGGGTCCCATGCGAGGAACGATTCGGTTTCCAGCTGCCGGCGGGTCAGGAAGGGGTCGAGGCGCCGAGATCGTGTTGTGACGCTTCATTGGTGACGCATCGCGTGCCGCTGCTGCGACCCGTGCCATGGATCCCGTGTGCTTTTGTCCAGTGATGAACTCGTGTCGCACGGCCTCTTCTGGCTTGATACGTCGGTCCGGATCCCAACGTAAACACTTGGAGAGAAAGTCGAGGAACGGCTCATCGTCGCACTTCAGGACCTGCTGGAGAGTCTTGGAAGAAGGTCGACGCCGCCGGCCCTTACTGGACACCGTCAAGCGGGGCTTGCCCATGGAATCGAAGAAGAGCTTCTTCCGGGTACTCTTCTCAATCAGGTGCTTCTCGGGTGGCCCGAACACCTCCATGATGCAAGCAAGCTGCTCCTGCTCGTTCTCGCCTGGGAAAATTGGCACTCCGGTATATAGTTCAGCAAGTATACAACCAACACTCCACATGTCGATGGGCAGTCCGTAAGTCATGCCGAGAATGACTTCTGGCGAGCGGTAGAATCGCGATTGGATGTAGGTGTACACCTTTTCGTTCTCGAAGCAGCTTGACCCAAAATCGATGACCTTGAGTTCAGAGTGCATTGGATGTCTCAGCAGAATGTTCTCAGGCTTCAAGTCACAGTGGATGACCTTGTGCTGCTTGAGCAATGTCAGACAACTGAGCATCTGCTTGGTGAACCGCCGAACGAGCTTCAGAGACGAGCCGCGGAAATTGTTCATCTTGATGAACTCGTAAAGGTTCATGTCGAGAAGTTCCGTGGAAATGCAGAGATGACCCCTGAAGTAGAAGCTGTGTGTGAAGTTGACCATGCTGTGCTTGTTCTTGGGGTCCCACTCGCGAATCTTTTGCAAGATGTTGACTTCCACAAGAGCCTGCTGGTGGAACCTCTTCTTGTTCCGAATGATCTTGACCGCGACAAGCACACCCGTCTTGTGGTCAATACAACGAACAACCTGACCGAAACTTCCCTTGCCCAAAACATCCACAATCTCGTATCGAAACGCAAGGTGGTCCCCAACGATAATGGAATAGTCGCCTCGATCGTCGTCATATCCAAAGTTTGGCGCACTGGAGGAAGCGTCGCCCTTGACCTTGGCGGCGTTTTGGGTTCCGCAGAAATATATATCCTTGTAGTCGATAATCTCACCGCGTTCGTAGATGTTTAGCATGGCAATACGGATTGCTTCTTGGGGTCCAACTCGTTCCTTCGGGGTGGCCCGCTTGCGCAGCGCATCGAGCGTCTTGGCTGCCAATTCGGTTTCCTTTCTTCTCAATGCCAGCTTCTTCATCTCTTCGTCGGCCAGCAGATCGTCCTTGTCGATGTCTGCAATGTACGTCTCCGGTTTGATGGCGACCGTGGACGGCCTCGGGCGCAACAAACGTTGCATAGAGGGCGTCCTCGACGCAGTGGTCGTGGTCTCAATCATTGAGCTGTTGCCGACTTCCAATGATGTCTTCTTGGCATTCGTTGAAGGTTCGGCTTTACCTTTCTCTTGGGCCATCACGGCCGTCAAGCTGGATGCGGAGCTCTTTCTCCTCCTCGATTCAAGATACGAAGTGGAGGGTTTGCTGGTGGCATGGTTCGGGCTAGCAGCCTTCATCGAACCCAAAGTGGCTGAAATGGGAATACGGGGCGGGGGCATGCTTTCTTGGCTTGCATGATTTTTCCCATTTTCCACCGAGCCATGAGCTTGGTGACTACTGCTCTTTGAGGCACTTCGTTTCCACGACAGACTCAGCTTCCGCCTCAGAGTGCTCATGGACGACGGGGTCTGCGGTTCTTGGGCCTCTTCGGGACTGTTTGGAGCCGGTGACTTTGTAGACGGCTTCGCCAGCCTTGGCGCCCTCGGGCCCGACGGCTTTTGCTGGAGTCGTGGGTCCGCGGCTGTACTGGCGTCTGGCAGCAATATGTTTTTGTTGCTGCCGTTTGTTTTCACCTTGGCAAGGTTTGCCTCAAATGTGCTTTCATTCTTCGGCAGCGAAGAAGAGAGGAATGGGGAAATTGCAGGCTTTTGCGACGGCGTGTCGATCGGTAGGTCCGGGATGGAGTCTGGGGAGCTGTTCAGGGTTCCGCCAGTAGGACTGTCCAGTCTATTATGGTTCACCGCCGTGCTGGACCGCTGAGTATGCTTCTCCGGGTCCCTATCCTTGTGACCGCGAGAAAAGAAACTGCTCTTCGATGCAGTCATGGGCGTGGTGGGCGTTTTTGCGATGATCCTGTTTGGTGGCGGGCTGACTTTTCCATCATTGTTGGTATCTTTGTACGACGCAATCTTTGCTGCCGTAGGCGTGCTGAGGGGGCCCAGGTTGAGCGGCGGAAGCCTCAAAGGCGCCAGGTTCTTCTTTGGTTGTGACGGAACGGTCGTCTTCTTTTCGCCATCCGAGGTGGCGCCGCCCATTGTGGCCCGAATCTTGCGCGTGCTTGACTTTCGCTGAACTTGCGATAGTGGCTCGAAGGAGGGCGCATTAGACAAGGTTCCCGTGGAATTGCTGTTTATACTGCTCGCATCGAACGCAGGATTCACCTTCTTCTTCTCCATGAAAGCGACTTCTGCGGGGGAGTCCTTGGGTGATTCGTACGCCTTGGGAATGGCTGGAACCGGGGGCACGTCCTCCTCTTCATCGGCTGGTGCAGCATTGCTGTGGTTGTTCACAGCCTTGGGAGCCGGCAACCTCGAGTTGGACGTGTTTTGAGCATTCGCGACGCGTTGAATCGATCCAGTCGATGTTCGTTGGGTATTGAAACTTGTGTTTGAAGTGGCAGAAAGCCCGGAGCTGTAAGATTTCCTGTTGGGGTCTGGTGTGGTTCTTTGAGAAGAAGGAGTGGACGTTTTGCGCGGGATCATGGAAGGTGAGCGCGAGCTGGGCCTCGGATCAACCGCCGCAGGCAGCGTGTTGGCGAGCTGAGTCAAACTTTGCGGCTGGTGCATGGACATGCGCTTCATCCTTTGCGCATCTGTAGGCGAAATCGTTCTGGCACCCAGACCACTGACATGAGAATTGTGAGTAGGCATAACGGAGGCTCTCCTCCCAGAGCCTGGAGTGGTGGGTGCTCCAGCTCTGGGAGAGCGCGGGAAGAGCACTGACTTGCGCGTGCCATCAGGGGTCAGTTGGCTACCGCTACTGCCTGTGCTGGACGAGAAATTAGAGGTTGACAACCTCGGTGCGGCCTGAATGGACCTGGTCTTTGCTGCCCGAGAGGAAGCCGCATTCTTCTCTCCTCCATAGCTGCTGAAAATTTCCACCGAGGTACGCAGTCCTGCGTCCTTGCCGTCACCGCTAGAGATCAGACTCGGCCGTCTCTTTTGGGCTGTGCGACCACCAAAATCAGAGTCAACGAGTCCAGGACCGGCTGATTTCCTAGATGGTTTGGCGACAGGGTTAGAATTGGAGACTGGCGGGTAGTGACTCTGGCGACGATTCCTCATGGCTGCAGGCGCGGTTGGTGCATCGGCGATACTTGTGTTAGCACTGGGAGCGGCTGATCCCGTGCTTGCTTGCCTACTGGAGTTGCTCGGCCTTCTGAGCAACGATCCTGTCCTGAACGGCTTTCCTCCTGCTGCGGCCGTATTGGGCGTCGGATTCGGTGGAGCGGCGACGCGTGAACTGCTGCCATTCTGGCGGATACTCGGTTGGGGTCCGGCCATTTTGTCCAGTAAAGATTTCTCGTCAAAGATTGGTGGCCGATCTCCAGTGGGCGTAGGAAACTGAGTCAGCTTGAACTCGGAGGAAGCAGTTTCAAGGCTGCTCTGAAGATCGTCGAAGCTGACCGAGGGGAGGAAGTCGAAAGACGCCGTGGTGGTGTCGTCGCCTAGGTCACCGCTTCCCCCATGCCGACCAAAAGAGAACAGCGAGTGATTGTTGGAGGACGAGGCGCTCAGCATCGGAGCGTCGTGGTCAGCCGAAGGAAGACTGGTGCTCGCGGCCGGTAGGTCGTCTACCGGGTTGATGTTTTCTTTTGCACTAGGTAGTGGAGAAAAGGCACCACGTCAGTGAACAAGGACATTATGGAGCGTGGAGAGGGGATCGCAGGCCATTTGGTGCCTGGTGCCTCTTTGACGGGGCCGAGGGTTTTCGGTAGCGAAGAGAAAGAAAAAAAAGAGTAGTGTACATACAGTCTTGTCGGCGAGTGGGAAGCATTTGCTGGTCTAGGGCCAGCAGGGACCTTGTGATCCCTGAACATAGGAATCGTTCGGCCAGCGCCGGCCAGGGTCCTTTCCTCTTGACGGGTTGCAGGTAGGGGTTGGCGGAAGGCCGGGGCGAGGTCGAAGAAGCGACAAAGAAAAATGCTACGACAGCAGTCGACGAGCTGGAGCGAGAGCTGGGCGCCGGAGCGAGTGTTGGGTGAGGAGATTCACGGCAACCCCTTTAGTTTGCGTGGTGGTTTGGTACCAGTAGCCTGGGGAAAGAGTGCGAACTACTTGACGATTAGGGCGGCCCGGGTAGATGGTATCTCCTATCTGCCGCTGCCGTTGGAGTTTACGGGGTGGGTGGGCTCAGTCCGGTTAGGGAGCTGAGTGCTGTCGGGTTGTGGCTATCGCATCGCGGAACGGAGGCGGGCGCAAGAGGGCGAATTGTGGTGTTGTTGCGTGCCCAGAATCGGCGGCGGCGCGCTGCGTGGGTGGTTCAACACAGAAAAGTTGAGTTGAGCCTCGACCGAAAGCGTCGGCTGCTGGAGATGCAAGTCAGTTGGTTGGATGTTTGGCACCATGGAGCAAGAAAATAAGAAGGTCGAGGTTGCTAAGGAGCGCCCCACCGCAACAACCCACCTCAACTGGCCCGGGCTCACGCTGGCACTTGACTGGCTCGAGCCTCGAATTGGTTTTGCTTCTTGCAGCGCGTCCGCTAGGCCGGCAGGTGAGGTGAGGTATGGGTAGGCACAACCTGCCGGGCTCAAATCCAACGTGGACTGCACCTAATCACGGACGAGAAGTAGGTACTCCCCGCCCTAGAAAGCACTGCACATGGCCCATACATTCCCCCCCCCCCAAAGTACCTGTATGTTATATTAGGTTACACCCCATCCCAGCCCAGTGGTCATTGTTCTTCTAGAGGGACGCGAATGTTCGGCCATAAAGTTAAGTGATTGCAGCTCACCCAATCAATCCTCCATTATCGCTCACAGGAAAGAAAAAGAAAAGCATCATCCCCTTACATATAGTGGCAGTATGATGTAGTGCCTAATAGGTTGCCTACTTAGCTCAAGGCACGTACCCTCTCCTCCGCGCAGCGCAATATAAGAACATCTTGCATCACTTTATTTTAGTACATGGCGAGTGACATGAACTGGCAGCCGACCCGTGGCAGAATCTTAATCTCTGTTACACTTTAACCCCATTGTCTCGAGTCTAATCTCACATTGCAGCACCTAATAAATCCCCCGGCCTGCCACTCGGTAGCTGTGTCTGGGACTCTGGGGCGGGGCGTTTCGCTGACAGCCGCCTCAGGCTTGTCGCGACTCACTTACTCGCGGGCTCAGGATTCAGTAAAAGACTCCATCGCATTGCTCGTATCCGGACACGAACAACGTAATGAGTAGCTATCACGATGAGCAATGAGATCCCGGGACCCTTGGTCTTCAATGAACAAACTAGCAATGATTGATATTCTCATATCGTATAGCGACAGGTCATCCCAGGGCGCAACTTTTGTTGAACACAAGCGCGCTGATGGGCTTGTTTTGTGTCTCTGCGGTTCCATGTCAAGGTGATAGGTACGCGACCAAACATGTTCTTGGTGATGAAAGGGCATGTGTCTGCTGCTGTCTTCTGTTCCGGGGCCGCAAGTCAGGTTGGGCTCCATCTCTCAAGACAATGGCTTGTTGATTTTCAACTCCGAGACGTCCAATTGCTACACTACACAGGGCACCCGCCTCGCTTATCTGTTTCATCTCTCCCCTATGACGGAAGTTTTCATATAGCCGGAGATGTTTTGTTTACACTACGCACAACAACGCCTCCGATTCCGACTGCGACCACGATCCACATGTTTCGATGGTTCTTCTAGCTGTTATCAGAGTTTTCTCTTTTCTATACAGACAGGATTGTGATTTTACGGCAGTAATTTCGATAATAGTACGTGCATCTGTGCCCACAAGCTTTTTTGCGATTCGTCTCAAGTCCGTGGTCCCTTAACCTCTGCTTTGACCTCGATCGGGTTCGCTCTCTTTGCCACTAATAAGAATCCGCGGTGATCCAACCATGCATCATGCTTGTTGCTTTAGCGACGAGCCCCCAGTTTCTGCAGTTTCTGTACAGATTAGAGCAGGAAAAGCCACACCAGCACGTTTTTAATCATCCCTATTAGCCATGCCGTAACCTGCCGCCTGGCGGGGTGGCAGGCAGCAGGCAGGAAATTCACGAATCGGCAGGCTGGGCTTCAATTACCAGACTGTCCCGCCTCGGGCAATTGCCGTTGGCCCTGGTCAACGACAGCATTGTGCCTCTGTCCCGCAGTACCGTGTGATGTGCACAACGACTGGCTACCGTACCTAGCTACGAGTGCCATCACCTATTGGATCTATGGGGCCGAATGCGGAGTAGCAGTTCCTTGTCCCTGGCATATGTGGTTCTGCCTGTGATGCACTGGACCTGCCGCACGGAGTTTTCACGGCTTTGGTCCTGATCTTTTGTTGACATTTCATGTTTTTGTCAGAAAGAACCCGAGAACCATGTAATTTCTATTGTGCTCCGTATTGCCTATGGCATCCCGTGTTTCCCGGGCTGAGATGGCCGTCTTATGACGCGTCGGCCGGCCATGCTACCAAAACAACTCCACGCGAGATTTGGGCAATATCTGCCTTATTACCATCAATGCGTGGAGTCTCAACCCGGTCAATAGCTGCCCAAGGCGGATTTGTCTACTATTGAGGCCAAAGTATGGGCGAGCTAAATCCCATCTTGGCAGCACATGTTGATGGGCAATTGTCGTTAGGCTAATCAAAAGTTTTTTTTACTGTGTGGGTTTTTTTTTCCTTGATCTGTAGCATGAAGCATCGTCTTCTTATGTTCCGCTCAAACCACCCCATGCAGGTGATCTCAGATATATTTGGAGGTGAATGACATGCTGCAAAGTGTTATCATACATCTTGCGCATCTTATTATTTGCAGCCCCTTTCCGGAGCCCAATTGCGATTGGGCGCGCAAGATAAGGAACAATTTTTCTTTCCTTTTCCTCTTCATCATCCTACGCGGCGCGAAACCAAAAGGATAAAGATCGACAGGGTCCTCCGTTGGGTGGTCCGTCCCCTATCCTCCTCTCGCGCTGCAGAGCGGCCAATGCAGCAACCAGGCGCTGGGGCGCTCCAATGAGACCGGCGCAACCATCACTGATAAAGGAGGTGCGGGACGTTTGGAACGCCACGCTGCTGGCTGCCAATCTTGCATGATACGCCGCCGCTTATTAATGTAGATGGGCACTCATAAACCAGACCTCATACCAAAAGAGTAGACAGCGAAATATCTCCTAGTCATACATTGTTGGCATCGAAGGCAGTCTTTGAAATCACAAGATCTGATGACCTCTCGAAGATGAACAAAGTCAGGCCAGCCTGAGCGACAAATATGTTTGATGTCGCGCCGTGCCAAGCTTGGTACAGAGTACAATACTCGTAACTGCAATGATTTCCGTGTCAAATAGGTAAACTTTTTGAACCATGTATACTGTGATATGTCACTGTCTGAACATACAGATATATGAGAAGAAGGATCTTAGACTGGTCTTAATTACTAAAATGCATGGTTTCTGTACGGAGAGCGCAGGAACCATATTACCGCAAATCTCAAATTATCCATGCCTACAAGCCTGACAACAACCAACTTGATAAAAGCTCCTCATCGAGCAGCCTCTTCTCATCGAACAGCTTCTCCACCTCTTGCCCTTCTCTGGCCTCTTGCCCTTCTCTGGCCTCTTGCCCTTCTTGACCTTCAAACGCTTTCGCGCCTCATTCTCTTTCTCGTTGAGAAGAATCACAATGTCGTCCCTGAACCTCTCAAAGTCGTCGCGGCCTTCTATATAGTAGTGTTCTATAGCACCATATTAGATGTGGAGGTACACTTCACGGGAAGGTATGGCTTACCGAGCTTCAACTTGTCAATACTCGAGCTGGGAGGTGACACTTTTTTGGCTTCTTTAGAAATAGCTTTGGTGGTTCGCTTGTAATGTTGCTCGACCAAGTGGTAGGCTTCGCGGACATTTGCGAGATGCGTAGCGGCATCGTCGTGGTCGCCGCTTTTGCTCACAGAGGCTGCGATTTGGCCGATTACCTCGCTTGACCTGGAGTATATCTTGTCGAGCTTCCCAAGGACTGGGTGGGAAAAGTCGGGATCGTAACTCATGTTGACGGTGTGTTGAATCTGGGGCACGAATCTGTATTGATGCTTAAATCTAGAGGTATTCAAGTGTGTTGAGTACTGTGCTGTTGTGTCTGACTGGTTCCTGGAGATTCTCCGTTGAGGATGCGCGGAGTTTCAATAATATATATTGTTCCGGTTTGCAGCTGAAGAAAGTCGTCACTCATTGTCTTGGTTCTTCGTTGATTGTGAATATCGTCGCGACAACTGCGCGGCTACAAATTGCGCGATCAAATGCGTTGCAGGAATACTTACTGGTGCCTGTGAATTTCTGCGAAAAGCAATGACATGATGATGGTGATTGTGAATACTCTTGTGTGATTCTTATAGATCATGTCCTCATTTCTGTCGACAGTGAATCACAGTCTTTGCTTCCTGTACGTCGCAAATGTCAATGACAACAAGCAGAGCCGTGTCATACCAAACATGGTAGCATAACACTGTGAATCGAATGCTGATAACAAGAACAGCTTCATGCTCCCTGATAAGCCAATGAACGGGGAAAACGGTACCGGCGTGCCAGTAGTCGCACTCGACTATAGGGAAATGTTCAATTTGTTGAATGAAAATTCACACAACAAGAATTGCGATGATTCTGACTGACCATATCCTGCTACAGTCAATGTTCCACGGCAAAGAAGTGGAAATACTCCAATGAACCTCAAGTTTCCATAGCACAATTCCAGCATGGTTATATGATACAATCGGCCTCATACGAGGAGAGTATACACTTTTTTCTGCTTATTTTTCTCGAGTTGTGACTTGCATGAGCGTTACCCACGAACGTCCCAGAGCCTAGTATATCTGACATGTCTGGTCTTGTGATCCAGAGACTGCTCCAAAGTGTTATGAAGGTACAGGAGTACCTCGGGTATCGCCCAACGAACACAATGATGAATATTGTGTTGTGCAGTAGACGTCCATTATTCGATTCATTGGCGTAGCTGCTCGCGCGAGCGCCAGTGACTTCGAGCTCTGCAAGCAATACGAGTTGATCATGACAACCAAGTTATGTACTTCTGAGTAGCAGTGTTGAGTGCTTGTACGGAGATGCAGTAGTCATCCCCAAGCGTTTGGCCAGGCCAGCCTTTTCAGACCGGGCGCGTCCCACCGCCCAAGTTGTTAATCATGCGCATGTGTATTTCTCTTTTCGCTTAATCCTCCTCTTTCACATGACCAGCCTGTAGATTCCCATCCAGGCCAGTCCCAAGCTCGTCGCCACGATGCCAGCCTTTCTACTCCTGACTCCAAGAAAGCTCTTGCTCGCGATGATCTTTGCCTGTTGCTGTTCGATCTGCGACATGCCGGAGAAGTAGCTGTACGCGCCGAGGCCGAGGAAAGCGCCGCCACCTGTCATGAAAGCGCCTGGTCAGTCTCTAAAGTCATGTAGATGGACAGGCCGTTGGAGCAGACAAGGTGGGGATGCATTGGCAACGGGGGCCGTTTCGCGCGTGCAGGAGGAGAATCACATACCGACGATTCTGCAGCCGGCGCAGTCGTCAGCACCGTCGGCTCGGAGCATATCGTTGAGCTTCTCTGGCTTGTCAAGCTTGTACGGCGTTTCCGTGTCCCTGGCCATTGTGGACTGCGTGCGATGTTCCGGCGCAAGATGGGCGTTGTGTTGTGAAGTTTTCGCTGGGCACTTGCCAGGAACTTTTTTTTCCCTTTGGGTTAGGTAAAAGCAAGCTCAAGCTCGAGCTCAAAAGTTACCTGAGCGTAAGTACCAGCAGCGCTAAACGCAATTCGGCAAACACCTTGGATGTGCATTTCGAGGGGCATGTGGCACAAATGGAGACTGGACATTGAGAATGCAGTCACACTTGGACTGATGTCCATCTTAGATGCCATGACTTATTCGACTTTTGATGTGGATTCTGATGGTGAAATCATTATACGCTTCTTGGTACTGTAGTACCACAATTCTACAACTACAACTTGAAATTGTTGCTCGACAGAGCCCTGGCAGCCTTTGCCTTGTTGCCGTCGGTATCGACGACTTCTCCCTTCTTGTTGATGACCTTGACGCCGCCCTTTTTGAGATCGCCAATGGTCTGCTGTTGTGCCTGTGCCTTGCCAGAGAGTTTCGGTCCGCTGATGCCACCAGCCTTGCGGATCCTCTCCTTGGTCCTCCTCCGCTTCCTCGTCTTGTCGTCGCGGCTGAGCTCCTGCTTGGCGACGGGCAAGCCACTCTTGCCGACCACCTCGCCCTTCTCGGCAGTATCCTTGCCGGATTTGTAGACCTCTTGCGGCGCCAAAGTGTTGTCGCCTCCGCTGACACCCTGGGCTGTACCAGGCTGAGCATCTTCCATGCTGACTGTAGCAACGTCGGCCACCACCGTAAGGGACGGGGCTGCAGGCTTGGGCTTGTAGTGCCAGCTGCTCAGGGCGTCGAGACTGGCACTCAGCTCCTTCCACATTTGCTCGACTTCCTTTTCCTCTTTCTGCTGCTTCTCGTCGGCCTTGCTAATGTATGCGTCTGGGTCGGCGTTCTTGACATGCTCCTCTTCGTAGATTTCAGCCAGACTCTGCTTGTTCTTGCCATCGTCCAGCTCCATCAATCCACGACGAGTACCAGCTGGACCATCGGTGTCGGGCCGCCTCTTGATGACCTCGTCAAACTCTTGTGCCAAGATTCGTCGCTTGATCATATCCTCGATGCTCTCACTGATTTCCGCTGTGATCACAGGCACTGGCTTGCCAACATGCTCGAAGTCGAGGTCCTCTTCCAAGAGCGAGTGCATGGGACGTTCCGTCGCGGCGGCTTCACCACTCAGTGTCCACTTCTTCTGTGCTACGTTCTCGGATTCCAGCTTGCGGATTTCCTCAGCCAACTTCGCTTGTCTTCTTTCGTGCGCTGACTTGCGGGATCGCGGGTCGCCAGCAGAGACCTCAGACAATGCGTCATCCGAGTTCTCCATGTCGGATTCATCCTCAAACAGATCCCTCTTGACATCATCCATGGCACGAGCTACGTCGTCATCGTTTGGCGCTTGGTATTTGGGAGCTCTGGGTTTTCGGGGCTTTCCATTCTTGGCCCCCTTCTTCGCGGGCGGCGCAAAGAAGTCCTTGTAGAAGACGTCGTTGGCGTTGAACTCCATGCCATCGTCGATGTCCTCTTCTTCTCCGTCATCTTCCATGTCGCTCTCGCCTTCAGGTGCGTCAAGGGACATGTCGCCAAACGTAGGACCACCCTCTTCGTCATCGGAGTCGAGATCTTCCTCCATGTCGTCTTCAGATTTCTTTCCATTGGCTGACGGCTTCTCCTCCAGCGGGTTTCCATGCCAATCGATCTCGTCATCGTCGCTTGCTGCGTCTGTGTTTGGATCGGCTCTGGCGTCTTGATTCTCGAAATATTGACTTTGTTTGTTGAAGGCATCGATGTCGAAGAAACCATCGTTCAAACCATTGGGATCCTCTACCAACTCGGCTTCCTCCTCCTCCTCCTCCTCTTCGTCATCGCTACCATCATCGCCGTGTCCTTCTTCCTCGTCGTCGAATTTGCTGAGATCACCGTCGAGCTCCTCGAGTCCCTCATCGTCCTCCAACTCCTCATCCTCGCCGTCCAAAAGACTGCCATCTTCTTCACCTGAAAAGTCTTCTAGTTCGGCGCCGGACTGCTCTTCCGATCCAGGCAAGGATTCGTCGTCGTCGTCGTCAGATTGGGGCTCGTTTGGGACCCCGTTGACACCATTCGTCTCGATCTGGTTGCTCCCCTCCAAGTCCTCGATGACGTCTTGCGAGTCTTGCAGCGTGCTCGCGATGATCCTTCTAGCTTGTTGCCAGACCTGGCCGTTCTCGAACCCGTCGACGTGCACTTTCCTGATCTTGAGGACGTCGCCTTTTCCGGCCGGGCCGTCGGCTCGCTTCCTCTTCTTGTTGGCTTCCTTCAATCTTTGTTGTTGCTCATCGCTGACCTGGCCAGCATACGCGTCTAGCGTGGCTTTGGCGAGCTGCAAGGAGGCATTGGAAACGGAAGCTGAGGGCTGCAGAAAGCTGTGGCGGTTGCCGGCCTTGATGGCTTCAAAGAGGGCCAGTATATCGGAGGCAGCGCCGGGCTTGGACGAGTCGGTAAAGGCGGAGAGGAACGCCATGCTCGGAGCATGGGTGAGGGTATGTGACGAAGAAGACGAGGTGCTGCCGCCGTTATCTGCCATGGCTTTGTCGAGTATCAAAACCTGGGCAAAAAATTATCTGGACGGTTTTGAGCCTGGGCAAACCTGGGATTGCTTATCGGCAGGAAAAAAAAAATCCCAAAGATTTGGTTGCACGAGCTAAGACAAGAGAGTTTCCACAAAAAAGTTGCTGCCCCGCCGTTTTGGCTCGCTAGTAGAGTCACCCCGACTTGTGCATTTTGAGAAGCCCATATGTACTATGCGGGCTTCATTCACAACTTACACTTACGTCGCGAGACGGGTCGAGGAACACCGTCAAGAATATCCATCTGAGAACCTGTGATTATAATAAAGGTCGAAGAAGAGAATTTATATTTTACTCGACTTTATTTACGGAACATTGGCACATGGTGTTGTGCAAAACCGCACGCGTGATGGTTGTTCAAGACTGTGATGACCTAAAATGCAGATGTATATTGTCCACTAGCCACAATTCACTGGTCGCAAACCCATTAAGCCTCAGTGAGCCGCCGGCGGGCGCAAGCGACCCCTGACTGATTGACGTCTTCCCGTCAGGGCTGGGTGATCTGCCCCTCCATCCACCGGCCCTGGAGCTTCATCCTACAAACGTCGCCGGACCATGCTCGAATCCCAGCCACCATGACGGGCGTGATAGAAGCGCTGCACATCTTTGATGAGCACAAGTAAGTCCAGATCTGGATATAGACGTGAATTCTGCGCTTGTCTCTGAGGCTCTACTAACTCCCTCATACTAGACGCGCCATCCTTTCGCATACCTACAATGCCCGACCGCTGTCAGCAGCTCATCTGCTGCCTCTCTACCTGGACCACCCAGCACCACGCCCCAACCTGATCTACCTCTCCAACACGAACCCGCCGACTTTGGTCTTCAGCTTGACGCACGCGAACCTGTTGTATCTCGCGACAACGTCCTCTGAGATTGAGCCGCTCCTGGTCCTCGAGTTCCTTCACCGCATCATCGATGTGCTCGAGGAGTTCCTAGGTGCCCCAGTTCTGGCTCACAAGATCGAGGCCAACTATGATGTCGTGGCGCAACTTCTGAACGAGATGTGCGATGCTGGTATGGTCAACACCACCGAACCGAATGCGCTTAGGGACGCTGTCGAGGTAGAGGGACTCTTGGGCAAGTTTCTCGGCAGCCTGAATCTACCCAACAAGTCAGGACTGACGCCCAGTCTGACCACGCCGAGCATCCCATCTTTTGCGACTCAAAATGCCCCCTCGCTGCCTTGGAGGCGAGCCAACGTGCGGCATACTTCCAACGAGATGTATGCTGATGTGGTGGAATCCTTGACAGTCACCTTGGCCCCCTCTGGAAGGCCCATTGCTGCCTTTGCAAATGGCACAATCGCCTTCACATCCAAGGTGTCTGGTGTTCCTGACATCACCATGAGTCTCACTGGGCGTGAGGGTAAACACAATCTTGGAAACGTCATGGAATTGCCAGTCTTTCATCCCTGCGTTCGACTCAACCGGTGGCGGGAAAGCCCTGGTGAGTTGAGCTTCGTCCCTCCGGACGGCCGCTTCATTCTGGCAGGCTACGAGGTCGACTTGTTACCTTTCAGCAAAAGTAGCACTGGTGGCCTTGGTTCGAATAATCTTCAACTCCCTATCAGCTTGGAGGTCAAGACCGGACTTGGACCAGCAGGGTCCGACTTTGATATCCGACTCAACATCAACAGAATCCCAGGTGGCCCTGGCTCGTTGGGACCCTCTGGCAGAGGTGGCGCATCTGGCGGGAGGGCCTTCGGTGGGCCACATAGTGGCACCGTGGCTTCGCCGTCCTTGCACGATGTTGTCGTGACGGTGCCACTGCCATCAGAGGTTAGAAATCTCTCCGAAATGCGGCCCAGCAAAGGTGATGCAAACTACAACCCCGGAGACAAGTCACTAGAGTGGCATATACCACAAAAAGAGCTCACCTCTGGAACGCCATACTACAGTCTAAAAGCTACTGTTTTGGGCCCATTGACAGACGAAGATACCCAGGATGATCCGACAGGTTTTGGTTTCGGAAAAGACTATTCCTACGAGGAGCCATACCAAACCACAGCTTCGCCTACAACGACCAAGCAACAGTCCGGAAGTGAAGACGAAAAGGAGGCCAAGAAAGTCGCACAAAACAAGATCTTGATGCCCAGTTCTGCATCAGTCAGTTTCTCGGTCAAAGGTTGGATCCCAAGCGGCATCAAGATTGAAAGCATCAATCTCGACACTAAGAAGAGCCGAGGATTGGGCGAGGGAGTCAAGCCGTACAAGGGCGTCAAGTACCTGACGATCAGCAAAGGCGGCGTTGAAATCAGATGCTAATAGCCAACTGATATAATCAAGATCGCATTCAATATCGAACAACGCCTCTAAACTTGCCTTTTATTGTCATGTTTTTCGATGTGCATATTCTGACGAAGAACTTGATGTCTACTGTTCATGATTTGGCGTTATTCATTGTCCATTTCTGCGATGATCACGTTGTTCAGATAACATGTTCGTACATTGCATAATTTCTGTTCTATTTCGGGTACGCGCGGGTGTACGGAGATTCGTCGGGTGACGTGTTGTACCTGGCGGCTGTTTACTTCATCTGGTTGCCCCAAGCTCTCTTTCTCCCCCGCAGCTACAGCTCGGCTCTGGGGAGAGTTCCCAGGGAACGTGGGGTCAATCGGTCGGTAATGGCCCGCCGTTGGTGGCTGCTGCTGCTGCTGCTCCTCGGGTCCCGATTCCAGCCATTACTTTTCTGTCTGCCGTGCGTCTGTACAATTTTGTGGTGGACACATGCGCACGATGCGGCATATCCAAGGCCTCCCGTCTCACGATATCTTCAATGGTACCACCTAATCACTGTCCCAGCTCAGTATACGCTGGCGCACGGTGATGGCCATGTTCAGTGCCCCATTGCGCCAGCGCGCAGCGGCTGGCTGTCGCATCCGTCCTGGCCACGGGCCCATTCCCGTTGCCTCGAGGACTCCCCAGGTCACAGCATCCCCATACCATCTCTCGTCGTCGGTGGCTTCTTGTAGATATGGCTCGTCCACAACCGAGGCCAAGAAGCAGAAAGCAAAGACTGCCATCTTCTTCCCAGGTAGGTACCATCCAATACTCGCAAGCTCTACTGGTTCCTCAGTATTGGAGACCGTTCCGGGGAGCTGACACGTACGTCTCATGGCAGGCCAAGGAGTACAGAAAGTGGGCATGACGAGTCCCTGGATAGAAGCGTTCCCACGTGCCGCGTACGAGGTGCTCGATGAGATTGACACGTACATGGGCTACAAGCTCTCCACCGTGATACAAGACGGGCCGTCGAGCAAGCTGACCGCCACGCCCAACGCTCAGCCAGCCATCATGGCGACGAGTATATTGATCCTCAGGATACTGGAACGCGAATTCGGCTTCAAGCTTTCGGAGCGGATCGATGTTAGTCTGGGCCACTCCCTGGGCGAATTTGCCGCGCTCGTCGCCGCCGGCGTGTTGGCTTTCCCGGACGCCTTGTACATGGTACGGAAGCGCGCCGAGGCCATGGCCGAAGCGACAAGAAGAGCACAGGAAGAATTCGGCGGAGAATACGGCATGGTCGCTGTCGTCACGGAGCCGGAATACCTGGCGTCTCTCATCGAGGCCATTGACGATTTTGTCGGGTATCGAAGCGCTGGGGCCCGCAGCGATCACGCCGAGGACATTCAGCCCATCGACCAAGTGCTGATTGCAAACATCAACAGCAAGAACCAGATCGTTCTGAGTGGGAATGTCGAGAAGATCAAGGAATTGGTCGCCCATGTGCGGCAGTTCCTCGGCCACGACCCAAGAGCTGTACGGCTGAACAGCGACTCCCCCTTCCACAGCCCGATCATGCGACCGGCTGTCTCTGTCATGAAAGAGCTGCTCTCCGGCAAGAGTCGAGTCGCCGGACGAGAAAGCGAGGATGTAGTGACGTTTCCCGGAGATCTGATGTGTATAAGCAACGTGAGCGCAAATCTGTTCGGCAGCAAGGAGGAGGTAAAAGACTTGCTATCACGCCAATGCTTGGAAACTGTCAGGTGGTGGGAAAGCATAAAGTATTTGGATCAAGAACAGCGGGTCCGACGATGGCTCGGAATAGGTCCGGGTAAGGTGGGCAGAAACTTGGTCGGAAAAGAGGTCGGCATGCGAGGTATGGACAAGGTGAAAGGAGGGGGCGTATGGGCCATCACTGATCCTTGGGATGTCGAAGATGTGCTACGTGCATTGGAGTTGACGGAAGACATGGACGAGGGCGATGATTGAAGCGTATAAGTTTTCTCAAAGCGAAGTGATATATTAGCAAGTCGCTTTCCATATGGGTATAACAGGCGGCGAGTTCCTGGGTAGATGGTCTGTCTACACCAGCGCAGATGGTACTGAGGTCATCTTGTATTGTATGACTACACATTATATAGTGTACTTGATTAATTTCTAGATCACTTTGATTCATGACAAGGTGATGAATCAAGGTAACTATGAATATGAACATCTTTGGAGTTTACAGATAGAAATTGACAGTCCACGTATATTGAGGGTATCCAATAAATTTAATATAGAGAAAGCTTGTCAGATAATCTTTATTTGGAGCTACCCCGGATCTGCTGTCCAGGGGTCCTTGACGGCCCTGGGTTGTTACAGTGGGTGTTGCAGGACGTTATGCAGTGGGGCAGTTTCGCGAGCTCTCAGCGTTGCCGGTTGCGATCGATTGACGCAGCTCCAACTCCAAAGCCCATTCAATAATATTCACCTCTTGGGCAAACCTCGACTGGGGAACAGATCAGACTGTTGGCAGACCATAATATACAAACCGTCTCGCAAATGGCAACCTCGATACCGGCCATCGCCTGCCTGGGCGTCATAGGGCGCAACGTGAGTTTTCTCCTCCCCTCTCTGCAGCCTCTCTCCTCAACAGACGAGGCCATGATGGGCTGACTTGGGCTCAACAACAACAACAGAACAACCCCCTCCACACGACGCTCTTCCCGACATCGCGAGACTCGGCGTCCGGCCAGCCCGTCTCCCTGCGCACGCCGCTGCAGTTCTCGCTCCTGCTGTCCAGCACCCTCGACATCTTCGTCTCGCGGGCGCGGCACGCCACCGTCTCGGGCACCCTGCTGAGCGGCGACTTTGGCCTCCTGCACGCCGTCGACGACCGCCTCGCCGCCTACGGCTGGGAGACCAACACGGGCGTCAAGTTCGTCGCCGTCGTCGACATGCGGGGCCGGTCCCTCGACTCCCTCGTCGGCAAGGGGCTCAAGTCGTCGTCGCTGTCGTCGGGGCAGGGCGGCGGCGCGGGGGTTGGAACAAGGGGACCAGACGGACAGGGCGCCGCCTCGGCCGCGGCCGCTCTGGGCGGCGCCGGCGTCGGGCTCCGCGAGGGCGAGCTCAAGGTCGTCTTCCGGGCCATGCAGACGGCCTACGTGCACCTGCTCCAGAACCCGTTCTACGATCCCGACGACGCGACCGACCTCGGGACGAAGCGCATCACGAGCCGCAAGTTCGCCGACGAGATGAGGAGGATCGGCGACGTCTGGGTGCCCGGCAGCGTCAACACTTTATGATAGTAACCCACTGTCGCCCATACGGGCAGTCATGGACGCCAAACTTTTTCACATACGCAGGTACCACGGGCGTGCGATAGCTTCCAGCGGGTCGAGAGGAATCCCACCCAGTGGGAGAGGACGGGGTCACATGAGCATTTCCGACATTGGCGCGGAGGATCTTGAAATTACACTTTTTGGCATGGAGTTGGGCGTTTGGAAGGTATCCTCGACAGAAGAAGACAAATGGAAAACAAAAAGAGAGAAGGCGGCCATGTCAGGCCAGTAATGGTGCTAATACTGACTGGGCCCCCTCATCGACATCATCTAAACAAGTCATACATAGACGACGCACAAGTCTCTTGCTTGCAGAAGGCACCTAGAAAATAATATAAGGTGTACCCAACCAGATAAGGGTCAATCACTGGATGGATCTCAGACCAAAAGACATGATTCTAACCTTGATAAGTCGTTTGTACCAGGATTTTTAGGAGCATGCGCAAAGATGTCGGGTGCACATCTATTTCGGCTGATTTTTATCACGCCTCCGTTGAATTCTTGATAGTAGATAATTCAGCTCCATAAAGTGCTTGTTGGTATATCCGCTATCAAGACCTTCTCAACATGCTGACGAAAGTGTTCGTCTCTACCAGGGTCAAGATGTATGGTGATCTCTCGAGAAAGCCGCTCATATTTTCCGAATATCCAGACTTTTGCAGGAATCGTGGTAAAAATTGAAATATCCATGTGTAGGCAAGATCCAAGGGCCGACACAGCCCACAAAGCAAACGCGATTACTTTGCAGAAAGTAATGTTTCATAGAAGTTGGTATTTTGCCGACCCTGATACGGCCGCGGGAAGAAGTTGCGAACGTCCAGTACACGGTATATCTACCATGTAGTAGACGTTTGTGCCTAGTATGCGATATTGCACTCTTCACAAAGTAACAACGAAAAGGCGGTTGGATTGATTGAGTGGTTGTCATGCTCTGCGCCATGGCAGTACGTTGATCGAGTTCCTACAATATTCCAAGGGCTATGGGGACGTGATATGCTAGATATGCTAAATACCATATCTTGTCTCGGTGAACACGACAGGGCGATCATCCGGCCTCGTGAGATTTTGATCTCCATACTTGGAATGATCCACGTAAAAGGGCTACTCAATGAACTCCGAGGCTTGCGCCAAAGGACTCCTTGGATACTCAGAGAAGATATACTCATAAGTATTGCCGTCAAAGAGATAAAATAGGTCACTTGATTTCTCTGTTTAGCAGCATTGTTGATGCCCCCTTTTCCAATCTTCTGGACTGGATCATCCAGAGAACCACACGATGAATTTTGACCGTTGACTCTACTTCGTCTCTTTCATCTCGATCTTACCTACTGCTATACCGCAACGGTTTCGTTCCCCACAACCTCGACATGTATCTGACGGATCCATCAACATGCCGTCGCAAATGCTCTCCCACAAAAGCGTCCAACTGTGTCACGACAGCATCTAAGCAGAAGGCTACTCAACTGAGACACATGTTGCTGAACAAGCAACGCCGGTTCAATCACGAAATCAGCGCAGTGCTTTTCTTCTCTCTTCTTCCTCCTAAAATCCCAAGCGCCGTCATGCTCTCAAGCTGTTGTGGAATCTGATATCGTCTCTCCACCATATGAAGAGTTATACCAACACAAAAGTGTTATCTTGTAAAACTTGTGATTGCTTCTCGTTGTCACACGTAAATGTCCAGCACGAGAAGCCAGAGTGTTACCCATAACCTATCTGGCAAGCTTATTCCAGAAGCTTGCTCTTGTCGCACGCCAATCTCGAGCTTTGGCCGCGCTTCGAGTAGTTGGGCGCCCGAGTCATTATTTCGACAAGCACGGAAAAGAGTCGCGTACTTTGGTAGAAAGTGACGGAGATTTAGGTTGGCAGGGGTTACGTGGGACGTGTCTCGATGCGATGCTCCCACACTTTGTTTGTCGGAGCTCTCTCATCAGGTCCTCCCTTTGCGCGTCAAGGGTGTGACATGGTATAATCTTTGTAGAAGAATCTATAAGCGAAGCAGTGCCTGAAATCTAGAGCCAGGCGACAAAGTAGCTTATCACGACCAAATGCGATTACTGTCACCATCTCGGTCAAACAAGATACCACGGATCGCGTAACTCCTGAATAGCAGCAACATGGAGGCTGAGTGGTTGGGGGCCATTCTCACCGGTGGTTACTGAAAGGGATATCTCCGGATCGATCTGTGTGGCGCCGCCGCCCCGTCCGCGCGTCCCGATACAGAAAGTGGCTTTCAGAGACTGTTTCTTTTTTGAGAAAACCAAAACAAGCTTTGATCTTATTATGCTTTCCAAGATAAGATCTTATCGTGACGAACCTTGGGTTGATTGTTTTTGGTTTCTGCAGTCTGTCTCTTTCACGTGCGATTTAGAAAGGTCCCTACGTGCGCGCAACGGGATCGCCGGAACCGCGAAACCTCCAGCATTGATTAGACAGTCCAGAGTTTCTGGAGCGCTAAACGTTAACTTTTATCGTGAGTTGCACATACAATACTGAGTCTTGAGAGAAAAGAAGACAGGAATTTGCGTTGCTTTCAAATTTTTTGGGCAAAATGCCCACCGTCGTATGTGCAAATGCTAGGTGAGGCAAGCCCAGGGGTAGGCGTGCGCCTCCATCTCATATTCCCCTTTCCGATGATGTCGTGTGAGACACGGGCCGTTGAGAGACGAGACTTGGAGGGGGGCTCACATTACATACATACCCGGCCGAAAGAAAATAAATTGGTATCCAGTATCCAATTGGACGGTATACGATCCGGGCGGCATATCTATGTGGTCATTTCCTGGGATGGGGGATGTTGCAATGGTCGTTCCAACGACTGCCTTCATTCTTTATTTCAACGTCGGATCTCACATCTTAGACACTCGCGGCACATGATCGGCGCCCGTTGGCCCTCACTACCGAGACCTGGGAATTCCAAACATGTTTTTTTGGCANTCGCGGCACATGATCGGCGCCCGTTGGCCCTCACTACCGAGACCTGGGAATTCCAAACATGTTTTTTTTGGCAGTCCGGGATATCCGGCAGTTGATATCTATCCTCTTAGTGAGCATCATAATCAACTATAATTTCCAATGGCTCAACTCAACGAACAAGGTCAGCAAGCTTGTTTCTTGATTTCTTTTACGCCATGATCAGTAATTGAGAAGAATTCAAAATCGGAACAAGGCGTGTAGTGTATGTTAGCTGGAGCTCGAGTATAGCAGCGCCGGACAACGTCTTCCGGCCTTGGCGAAGCATGACCACCATCCAAGATCGAGAGCTTCGTCGGGGCCAAGAACGCATCGTGATGAGAAGGGTATAGGAAATGGTTTCCCCCTAAATGGCCACCTGCGCTAGACGTGCGTATCCTCCTTTGCAGCCCTCTCGTCGCAATGCCGACTACCAACAGGCTGGGTACTACCAGAGAAGTAAGGTTAAGCTGCCGGCAATTGCCGGGGGGGTTTGATGCAATGTAACCTCGACCGGGGTATCATGGGTATTATGACAAGCTGCCCACATGATCCAACAGCCGAGCCAGGCCTTGATCATATATATCCATAGTGCTCATATCAATTCGCAATCTGTTGTGACATTTCAGCCAGCTGGTCGTATTGCAAAGTCATTTGATTTGGACATCCCAGCTACCTGGCATCTTCTTTTCCTCTGAGTTGTCTTGGCTGCTTTCGATGCCCTGTTTTTCCAAACCTCCTCGTCCAGAGTTCGAGCCATCTGAAGCATGCTGACGCCAATCAAGCTGCAGCCAGCTTGCAAGTGAGCCAACAGAGTTGCGTCTGCGGCATGACCCTTATTGTCTGCGCAAGGGCCCTGCACGAAAAACAAAACGTTTGACACGAGGCTTCTTCGGATCGGCGGCAGGACTACCACAATCAACAGCGCTGGAGCCTCATTACTTTGCGGGGTGATATGCAAGAGATCGATCATGGCAGTAGCCTCTGACCAACATCCCACAAGCACGTAGCGGCGCGCGCACGCGCGCTGGCCTTGATGCCTGCCATGCATCCGGACTAAAAAGAAAAGGAATGTTATTGCTTACTCACCGACTCTATATTAGCCGTTCATCCTAATGACGGAGGGGACAAATCAGTGTCGGGCGCTTGAATCGTTCCCCCCGGATCGAAAGGGAGAGAAGGCGCATGTCCAACGACGTAAGACATCATGGAAGCGGTCTGCCAGTGTTGAAAAGCTCAACGACGGCCACACCCCCTTTCCAAACCTGGTGAGCCCGTGATCTCTTGTCTTATACCGCCTCTGCCGATTATAAAGAACGGCATCGCACGTCGTAGTATTGCTTGCGCCTAATCAGAGTTGCATACCACACCTCAGACCCATTCCATCGCAGCAACCACTCGGCATATCCGTCCAAGGTGTCCGCAAGAGTAGTGCCAGCATGTTGTTCTTCACCAGATACCTTGCGCTATCCGCAATCGCTCTCACGAGCGTGTCAGGTAAGTGTTGGCTGGCGCTGCAATGCCAAGACGAAACACTGGCTGAAGCATCGAGCTGACATTGCACAGGTGCTCCTTTTGAGGACTCTGCTGATGCCAAAGCGCCTCGGCAGGGCTGGGGAGGTGGAGGTGGAGGCAGACCTGGAGGCTACAACCAGGCGAACAGAGGCTTTGCTGGTGGCATCCTCCTGCGAATTGAGCCGTTGGGCGCATCTATCACACACGGCGTGGCCTCGAATGATGGCAACGGATATCGCAAACGCCTCCGGGATGCCACTGTGTACACCGGCAACCAAGTGGACATGGTCGGAAACAACCCCAACGGAACCATGGTGAACAATCAGAACTCCGGGTGGCCAGGTCTGGTCATCGACGAGGTGCACGACAAGTCGAACACGGACACACCCGAGTTCAAGCCAAATCTGGTCCTCATCAACGCCGGGACCAACGATGCCATCCAGAACATTGACATCGGCAATGCCGGTAATCGAATGAACAACCTGATAAATGATATTTATTCGCAATCTTCGCATGCGACTATCATCCTTTCCGGACTCCTTGTGAACGCCGATAGTGGCACGAACTCGCGTGCCCAACAGATCAACGCTCAATACCAGAGCCTTGTCAGTTCCTTGCAGATCGCTGGCGCACCTATAATATGGGCGGATATGCAAGGATCAGATGGTCCGACGCTCGCTGATATCAGTTCCGATGGCACTCATCCAGTTGACTCGGGCTACAAGAAGATGGCCAACATATGGTATGGCGCCATTGCAGCAGCTGATGTGAAAGGATACCTGCAGAGTGCAGAGTGAGATCGTGGTCAGTTGGTATCGGTACAGGTATCTCCGCCTTGGACACACAAGGAATGGGGTATTTCGTCATTGGAACGATGGTATGTCTACACCATCATTCGAAAATAGTGGTCTTGTAGAAAGACGAATCAAGCGTGCGCTGTCAAAGGCGCCTTGACGATCGTTCACCTGAGGTTACATGCAATTTATCCGGGGCACAAAACAACTTATCCGTGATTCAGGACACTGCAGAGCCGCACAGCGGCACATGTCGCCCGGGTAGTCGTGCGCGCTCGATTCCACGCTGCAGATCAGCAACTGTCCCGATCTGCGTGGCCACAGACATTTTCAACGGTTCCTCCGCCCGCTTGCTCTTCACGTGTTTCTCGCGTGCCCTGGTGAATCAAGGGCTCTCCCGGGGAGGCAAGGCTGCGGAGTCAACCCGGCCAGGCCTGGGGGTTCTCGACCACGTCGCCTGTTCAAGACAATGGTCCCAATCCAGCCTCATCTTCATCATCATCGTCACCGTCATCGTCTTTGCTTTTCCTGGGCGGTTGGCAGCTCGCAAATTCTTGCGTCCCAGAAAAGAGTCACAGTATGGGCTGAGCGATTCAACGTTTGAGACGCGCATGCGCCTTCCTTCGACCATGGAAAGTACTCAGTACATCTGGCCATGGTCGACCGTGTGCTCTCCCTTGCCGGGTGAATTGCCGCATGCGACGAAGACAGGGCATATAGAGTTTCAACCCGCCCACGGATCAGACAGGATGTGCGCGAAGAAAAAGGGCCGTTACGTGCTGCTTCCGCTGCAGTTCGTCGCTTTCGTCGAGATGCCCCCCGACTCCGAGGCGCAACGTCGACAAAGGCCGGCGTGGGAGGCAGTGGGCGTTGCTGGTGACACGCGGCTGCTACCCAAGCTGGAGTTGAACTTTAAAAGAGAGATGGGAAGCGGCGACAGCTTGGGAAGCGTAAAAGATTGGCGCGCCCGCGGTCTTGAAACCTCAGCGGGCGTAAAGTTCCAATAGGAAGAACTTTAAGCGCGGGATGGATTCGAACTCTATCGGAACGTCTGCCTAATGTGGTAGGGGCCCTGTGGGCGAGAGAGAGACGAGATTGGCAGCAGATGGGGGATGGCATTCAATCCCACGCGATGAGGGTGAACAGAGTATGATGATGACACTCACGACTCCGACGTATACGAGAGAGGATGGGATGCCTGTCGCCGGTTCGGTTCGTCGGTCGGTCGAGCGGGAGGAGGGAGGACTGGACAGGGTCATAATTTGGAAAAAGAGTGGGAGTGATCCCAACAACGCGACCCCCATTTTCCCATATCATCATCACCATCACAGACAGAATGGTATCCAATGATACAGAGAACGCGCGCGCGTGCCAAGCACACAGAAAACGTTCGCACCTCCATCTAAGGGAAACTCTGGCTGAAAAGATGCAAAACTCAGATCAAGTCAGATGGCTAACTTTAATTCTCGCTTGGCGGCATGTCAGCAACAAAAAAAAAAAAAAAAAAA
>JACVEI010000039.1:0-41521 GCA_018115615.1 Pestalotiopsis sp. DP-2020a | reverse complement strand
GACTTTGTTTCTCACAAGGTCCCCAAACTTCAGATTCGGGGTAATTTGGTCATTTGCTCGCTCAGCAAAGAGTCTCTCTTTGTCCTCTTTGCTGTAAGTCGGTATGTCATCGCCGTAGGTTCGTTCTTCCAACTTGAAAAAGAAGAACCAGTATACTCGACCATTAGGACCTCCATTGACAACGTAGGATTGATGCTTTCGAAACACTGAATTTGATGCTCCAGCCTCAATTCCTTCGCAAGGATTGGAGATTCCGAAAATACATCCATAGTCGCAGGGAACCGCTGTGAAGGGTTAGTTCAGGCATTTTCTCCTTCTTTCTCCCCGTTAGACGCTGTTCTCTCTTGAAACTCACACTGATGCTCGTCAGATGGAATCCAGCCTGGTGATACCTCGTTCGCTATTCTCCACATCTCTGCCCGGACAGAGCTGTGAATCCCGTCTGCACCAACCAGGATATCCCCTCCATGAATAGATCCGTCGATGGTTTGTACAAGGACTTCCTCATCAGAGATCTCAACTCGCTGAACCCTATTCTTCGTGATGATCTTTGACTTGTCTCGAATGTTGTTGTACAACACTTGGAGTACCATCTGGCGATCCAAAAATGTGATCGGGTATCCATGTCTAGTGCTCGTTAGCCCGCAGCCCCTGTTCAACTAATCATGGAATCTCACCTCTCATACATGGACTGTGCCATGCCTCGAAACTCGCTGATGATATTGCCGGTATGATCACGGAAGTGGAACGAATCTAGAGGTGGGCATAGTTCTAGAATCTTCTGGTGGAGGCCAAGCTGGTCAAGTATCCTGTTGCCATGTGGCAATATGCCAATACTTGCGCCCACTTGAGGCGCGATGTCTTCGTATGCTTCGAGTACGACAAAATCGATGTCATATAGTTGCAACATATTGGCCAAGGCAAGACCAGTGATGCTTCCCCCACCAATCACAACTTTAAATGCGCTCTTTCCTCCCATGTCTGTTGATTGTGAGGCTGAAAGGCTTTCCGGTGACTTGGAAATTGAAAACACAGTCAAGAGGTAGGAAGAGGGAGCTTTTATTCATATGCCCAATGTGTACTTTGCCAAAGACAGCCCTAGTAACCAGTGTAGCTGAAGCTTCGGGGGGCTTCAGGCATGAGAAGAGCTAAAATGATGAAGAGCATCCACCGCTACTCGAATATCATATTTTTTCTATTTCCCTCTTCTCTGTCTTCCAATCTCGGTGCCACAGCCAGCGGATGTGCAGCCAGCCCTGGAGGCTTGATGATCGGCGGTGGTGCCGGGGACGAGGGGCGGGGTTAGCGCACATATCCGCACTTGTGGGAAATCAACCAAGCCAAGCGCCAAGGTCGGAAATACGGCCCGAAGCCATAGCAGTACTGTGATGGCTCTCGTGAGATTGATTGCATATCCGAAGCTACGTACCTACGCAGGGTGTGAATGACTTAGGTCGTCACTGGGCGATTCGCGGTCGGACCGTTCGGGTGATGCTTCCATTTTCCGTAGAAGATCCTGAAGGCTGATCTTGAGTATTCCCAGTTGGACGTACCAGCGACAAACATTCAGCAATACCGGTAAGTATAGTTCAGCCTTGTGCGTCACGGTTCAATTGCGAGTTATGTAGGGGACAGAGGGACTCGCCATTTGTACGCTAGTAGAATGTCATTGTAGGTCATCAGTCTACATCCAAGGGAATGCCTGTTGATGAGTTTCCATATTTCAAAACAAAGCAATCCCCTGTCAGTAGCTCCGGCTAAACCTGCTTTTCGTAAACTGCTCAGATCCTTTCGTCCCTTCAATATTGAGCTGCGTCTATAAAGACATCATTACACATTATTCGTGGGCCAGGGCAGACTCAAATCAAATGGAAATTCAACCCAGAAGTATACTCGCTGCTGATCACCTTCCCTTCTGCACTGTGCATCTTGTTTAATCCGCCATGGAGAACCTATACAGAAAAACCCTCTCGACACGTCGATCGCTGAAATACACATACTACGTCTCTGCTTTCGGCACTCCTACTCGAGAACATCCAGCACTACTCTTCCTTCACGGGTTCCCAGACTCGGCGCACCTCTGGGCTGGGGTGATCGCTGCGCTTGGTGATCTGCCCAACAAGATGATTGTTCCCGATTGTTTGGGATACGCAGGCACAGACAAACCGGTCGATTCGAATCTATATGCATATAGAGACCAAGCCGAGGATCTTGCCGACATCTTGAACAACGAGAACGCAGAGTCTACAATCATTGTCGGGCACGACTGGGGCAGCGCACTAGCACAGCGCCTATATCTCCATAAACGCGAAATGTTCAATGGCATGATTCTCCTCAACACTGGGTACATGGTGCCGTCGGAACAGCCGTTTGATCTTGCTGCAATAAATCGACTGACGGAAAAGGCGTGGGGCTACCCGCAGTTCTCGTACTGGGAATTTCTCACTGCATCCGATGCTGCAGAAATAGTCGACAGGAATCTGGAGCGGATGTGGCAAGTCTTGCACGGCGATGTGGATGACTGGATGAGGAGCTTGTTTTGCGTTCCGGGCGCTATGCGCAAATTTCTGCTCGGAAAGGAGGATGTACCCTTGAAGGCATACGCCAAGCAGCCAATGTGGAAAGACAGGTTCATGCAACAGTTCCGGACGCATGGATTTGCCTCAGCACTGCAAATGTATAGAGCCACTGCTTCCAACATACAGTGGCAGTCGGATTCGACTATTGCAAACCAGAACCTGACTATCGAGGTGCCTCTGCTGTTTATTGTATGCACACAGGATGCTGTCTGCCTACCGGAAATGATGAACCCGGCCAAAGAAAGGTCACTTTTGCCCGATCTGACGGAAGTTGTTGTTGATTGTGCACATTGGTCCCCGATGGAAAAGCCGGATGAGATTGCTGTACATATCAAGGAGTTTGTAAGCAGAAGATGGCCCTCGGCATAAAAGCATGAATATAAATAAATATGCCTGGAAAAATACATTCAATTGCCTGAGTAAAATACTAGTAAGGACTGTCGAGAACATAAGATAAATGTCAGGATAAGGCATTCATGAAACGAAATGGTTCCGGAACTCAGTATTTCTAGGTATGAATCCAGACACTTGTATGCGTGTACAACTGGTAATTTGTGCCTGTCCTGCTTGCTACGACTCATTACTTCGACCCTGGCAGAAACTAAGCATCTTGACTCACGTTGCAGATCTCGAGTATCCACTGCACTGTAGATCAGTCCCATTTCACTAAACCTAAGTCAACTACGCAGCCATGTTGATGAGGACAGTCTTTGGCTCCGTGAATAGCCTCAATGCATACTCCCCAAACTCACGCCCGAGACCGCTCTGTTTCTTCCCACCAAATGGGGCCTGCATACTCTGCAGGCTAACACAATTGATGCCTACAACGCCCGACTCAAGCGAGGAGGACACCCTGAGAGCTCGAGTTATGTCCCGCGTGAACACCCCAGACATCAAGCCAAATTCAGTGTCGTTGGCCATCCTCAAGACTTCTTCCTCGGTATCAAACGTCTTGATGACACTGACTGGGCCAAACACCTCGGTCCGATAGATTTCCGCGTCATCCTTTGGGTTCAAGAATACCGTTGGTTCCATATAGCACCCTCTGTCGCCGTGTCGAGAGCCGCCGACAACAAGTTCAGCTTCGGACTTTCCCCGCTCCACCATCTGGACGACCCGTTCAAGCTGCGACTCATCGACCAAGGGCCCCATTGCGACATCTGGATCCTGCGGATCGCCCAAAGTCTTCTTCGCTGCTGCCATTCTCTTCTTGTACTCTTCGATAAACTCCCCTGCAATTCGATTTTGAACGTACACGCGGGAAGCGGCAACACAGAGCTGCCCGCTCCGTATCAAGACTGCATCGACCGTCCACTTGAGAGCGTTTTCCAGGTTTGCATCCTCGAAGACCACCGCTGGGCTCTTTCCTCCAAGCTCCAGTGTTACGCGTTTCAAGTTGCTTCGAGCGGCAGCTACTTGGATCTTTCTGCCCGTCGGCAGAGAGCCGGTGAAGCTGATTTTGCGGATCCGCATGTGCTCGGCGAGAAGAGCCCCGGTCGAACCGAACCCCGTGATGACTTGGAGTACCCCCGGGGGGAAGCCCGCCTCCTCGAAAAGAGAGGCGACGGCCAAGGAACCCAGCGGCGTCTTCTCGCTGGGCTTGACAATCATGACGTTGCCAGTAGCAAGGGCCGGCGCGGCCTTGAGGAAGAGACAGGCAACGGGGGAGTTGAAGGGGTTGATGGCGGCACAGACGCCGAGGGGCTCGTGGCGCACAAGTTTCACGAATCCTAGGGCATCACCGAGTCAATCACAAGCTGAAAAAGATTTATCCTGTCTGAACTCACCATCGTCGGCGGGGAAGTAGTCCCCTCTCTGCTTGTCTGTCCAGCCAGCATAATAGAGCACACAGTTTCGGATATAGTTCCGTTCCCGGACTGGAGCTAAAGACACCGGGATTCCCGAGGTCAGCGAGTCCAGCGTGAGAATCGAGATGAGCCTTTCGTCGAGCAACGCGGCCAGTTTGAGAAAACATTCAGTCCGTTGGAGGGAGGTGAATCGACTCCAAGGTCCTTGAAAAGCCTCTTCTGCGTACTTGACGGCCGCTTCAACATCTTCAGCGCCGGCGACCGGGACATCGCCGATGACAACAGAGTTGTCTTTGGGATTCCTCAGATCATATGTCTGTTTGTTCTTGGCCGAAACATATTGATTATTTAGGAACAGCTTGTTGTAGTCTTTCGGGTTTAGGCTAGAACTAGCCATTTCTGCGTTTTCTCACTTTTCGGACGTAGCGGGTTGCAAACGGCAAGAGTAATTTCGACGAGGTGTCAGAGGTATAGGTGCATCACGAACCCAAGTCAAACTGTGTTAGTGAAACGACACTTAAATGATTCCTGCCGTGCTTCACGGGCTCGATGGCCAGGTCATCTTGCCACAGCGGTCAATAAGCCGCATGGTTAGGCATATGCCGAAGTTGGGGTACGGTCATTCACCACCACTAGTTTCCTCCTCGGATATGCAGTCTTGGAGGCGAGGTTCCCGGTCCAGGCTGAGTGACGGGTATCTGACACGATTCGGATGAGCGCCGAGATCCCTTCGGCTATGTAAAGTGATGCCCGAAACAGCTGGGAAGGTCCTCGCCGGACTTTTGCAGGTAGATGCCCACATTGAAGAAAGGATTGAGCTTGGGAGGGCAGGGGAAATATTCAAATCGGCATAAATCTCAGGGACTGCCCATTGCAGCATCGGAAATCCTCCGTATGCACTTAAGATAATCGATTTCAAAACAAATGGCAGAAATGATGAACATTTGGGCTTTGAAGGAGTGGGACACACCTCTTCAGAAAATCCGCCAGCCGATCCCAAAAGTCGAAGGGAGCGAGGTATTGATCAAGGTCACTCACGCTGGGGTTTGTCACTCGGACCTCCATACCGCCGAAGGGTTCTATGACATCGGGGGTGGAAAGCGGTTCTATGTCAAAGATCGGGGTATCCAGTTGCCGGTCGCACTGGGCCACGAAATTGCGGGAGAGGTTGCTGCAGTTGGTCCAGACGCCGGGTCTGTCTTGATAGGATCTCGACAAATCGTGTACCCGTGGCTCGGTTGTGGTCATTGCACCCGTTGCGTCCAAGATGAGGACAACCTTTGTGCCGCTCAAAAGGGTCTCGGGACGATGCGAAACGGTGGCTTTGCTGAATACGTGGTGGTTCCGGATCGCAAATACCTGGTGGACCTCGGAGACCTCGATCCAGCGGTTGCATGCACCTTTGGCTGCTCCGGAATCACCACTCTCAGCGCAGTAAGCAAGGTTCTCCCAGTACCGCCAGATGAGCCGGTGCTTCTCATCGGCGCGGGAGGCCTTGGACTTGCGGCAATATCGGTGCTGAAGGCGTTTGGGCACAGGTCCATAGTCACCGCCGACATCAACGAAGAAAAACTGTCTGGAGCTGCCGAGGCGGGGGCGAACAAGACTGTCAACACTTCTGGTCCATCTGCATACGACGATATTCTTGCTGCTACCAATGGGCCAGTCATTGCGGTGATCGACTTTGTGAATAGCTCTAGCACTGCTACCATGGTCAGTCGTCTCGTCGCCAAGGGCGCCAAATGGGTGCAGGTTGGTGTGATGGGTGGTTCTATCGAGCTGTCGCTCGTCATGAACATTTTCAAGGGCCTGACCATATATTCGAACATCACCGGAAATCTGGAACACTTCCGAACCGTCGTGAAACTAGCAAAGGAGGGGAAGCTTAGCCCCGTGCCGATACAGAAGATGCCGTGGGACTCTGTCAACGAAGCAATGGATTACCTGAAGGCTGGCAAAGCCTCCGGGCGCATAGTGCTTGAGAAGTAGATCTTTACCTCATGGTCCATTTCAAACAATCATCATTCTTCGAATTTTCACTTGATCAAGCCGCATTTCAGAGAGGAATGACTGTGATGTACACGTTCCCTGGAAATTGGCTCCGGCCGTGGTTGCGAAGAGTGCCTGTAGCTTCTGTCTGTTCGTGATCTGCTTTGGCGAAGGCCGGTTTTGGTCCAGTACAAGTAAAGCAATAGAAGCTGAATATAAAAAACAGCAACCATCTGATTTCATTATTACCAAGGACATTAGACTAGTAGGACCCGTCGCGCCAATGCCAAAGTAAAGAAAACATAGCGCAGTACTATACCATTTTCCAAGCACCAAAGGTATAAAGGTACACGTCAAAGACTGACACCGTCGTCTCTCCCACTTGAGACCACTATTTCCGGCCGAGGAACATCAAAGGAGACGTCGTTAAACTCATCTGGTAGGAAAACATTCAGCGATGCGTTGGCATCGAAGTAGTCCCAAACGAAATTTAGATTGGCGTTGACGGCGTTCGGGTCTTCCTGGATAATATTTGATCCAGGAATGGGTTCGTCGGGTTGATTGTAGGTAGGGAGCTCGTGAGTTGGAGCATTTGTGGAGTCTCGGCGTGCAGATAGGAAAAAGCTATCAAGCAAACCACAGCCGCAGGTCGCTTTCAGGGTATCGAGCATGCGCCCTGCGACGGGGAAATGTGGCTCTACCGTTTCCAAGCTCTTCAACAGCTGACGGAGCCACGTCGTCTGGTAACGTGGGCCATTGACACTGCCGGAGTTGTGATGGTGGTGTTCAATCATCGCAGTAGCCGCCACCACGGCGTTGTCGAGCATGATGGAAGGAATTTTCTCCACCCCAAATGCTTCACGGTATGTCACGATCAGCCGGGCTATGCGCACTGCATATTCGTAAATCCGAGCATTCGAGTTCTCAGGACAGGCGGGCCGGCCCTTTTCGCTTGTCATTTCGGAATGTCGCCGCTTCCTGGTGTTTGCGGGGGTTTCCAGTGATCGTCGGAGTAAAATCTGAATTTTGCAATATTGGGTATGCAGCCCGTAACCAGCAAGATCCATGTTGGTGAGGCGACTTTCCTTATATGTCAAATCTGGTGGCAGATTTTCATACCAGTCTTCCAACTTCTGAGACAAGGTCTGTAACGCTGCAACCCCATTTTGGTCGTCACCAGATCGCTCATTCAGTACACAAGAGATCTGAGCCATGGGTCCGCAAAGAGCAACCCAGGCGTTCAGCCAAGGAGATTCGGACTCTCGTTTCTCCGTAAGACGAAAAGTGGCGATGCTCATGATGGTTCTCGGGATCGAGCTTGGCCTGCCAAGATACAAAGTCCATACCCCTTCGTAGACTATACAGGCTGATATAAGAGCGTAGGCAAGATCGCCCTCGTTGTTTGGCTGCCGGCCCTCTTTCGGAGCATCAATAATGGCCACGAGCTCATGCAGGCCGAGATCGGACAACATTCGGCAAGCAACACCTGAAGAGGTCAGTCGATCCGGGTCCTCAAAAAAGGTTCGCAGAATACGCATACCACAAAACATCCATCCCGGGCGGTCGTTGCCTTGAGTGACCTCGTACTCACTCAGGAGTAGGAAAGCTTGCAGATTTGCAGGGGTCGGCTCAGACATGGCTCTCAATACTTCCTGTTGAGCACGCTTGTAGTACTCCGGACCTAGATCCCGCACTGCTTTCGAAGTGCTGAGTCGCGTGGCGCAGGCCAGTACTGTGTTTTCCAGAAAGCTACTGAACCATCGAGAACTCGGTCCGTCTGCATGATGGGCCAGAAAAGTCTCTTTGTTCACAACTTCCACCCATAGCATCTGGTATTTGAAAAAGGATTGAAGGAGCTGATCTTGTAAATGAGACGAGTCAGGATCAAGGTCGATACTGGGGCTTTCCGCGCGGTCGACAGGATAGGACAACAACTCGCCCTTGCGAGGGACGACATGGGGATGGCTCGTCGGGCCGTAGAAGCTGGACGCTCGATCGCTCGAATGCCCTGGAAATTTCGTAGTGGCCGGCATTGACGCTGAAGGGGTTTGCTCAGGGACCCTGGGCGGGAGTGGCTCGGCATTCACGGTGTTCTGAGGCAGTATCATGTCGTTCGTGGCCGGGTTGGATGCTTGCGTGATGCTGCAGACGCGTCAGTGATACATAGGAGGAGTGCAAGCCTTGAAGGCCAGCCGGTAGCGAGCGTACCCAAGCGGAGCATCAGAGAGCACGGCTGCCTCTATAGAAGAGGTCCGGTGCGTCACGCTTCCTCCTGGGGGGCCGCTGGTCTCTTCATTTCGAGCTTCGAGCGTCTCTATGCGCCGCTGCAGCCTGTCGACGTACTTGCGACTGACCGACCTGGTTCTCACATTCGTTACCAGATCAGCTAGCAAGCTGGGCAGGACGGTCCGCTGAATGCGACAAACCTTCTTCCATCTGACAGAGGATCTAGCAAGCAAGCATTCCCTGTGCGTTGACAAGGACCACAAGCCTCGTCAGGCGAGACGAATTGAGCATCGCACTTTGCGTGAATAGCTTCAGCGTGTGGACGGTATAACAGAAAAGAGATCGTGCGACTCGCCTTGACTTTACGTAGCCGACAACTTTGGCAAGCGATAGCGGCACGGTGCAATGCACCAGTCGTGGACGTCTTTGATCGATTGACCATTGGCGATGCTATCGGGGGAGCATGAGTCGTACGGAATGCCCGTCACGTTCTGTGGGAAGGTTACAACGTCTCAGGTCTGGTATCGTACCATACCAGGCTGACCGATGTCTGAGAAGCACTGGCAAAGATAGTAATAGCAATACGAGTAGGAAGAAGATTCATAACAGTGAAGCTGCAATGACTACTACGGCTTGCTGGTCTAATCAAAGCAGCTGTCCCGTACGCGGCGGACAGTGCGAGACAATTCGACCCGGCTTCAGCCCTTCAAGCAGGGAGCCATGAAAACACTGCCACCACACCCCTCCCCAAAGTCAGACGAGCAGTCGAGGTTGTAAGCGGACTATGAGAACCCATGCCATGGCACTACTACTTTGCAGAGACCTCGAACAGTTCCCTTCGGCCTTCCGGAGGCTGTACTCGTGATGCATGCGTCTGGCGTGCGTAGAGGTGGGCAATAAGACGGCGCGTACACGCTACCGACAGGCAAGGCGGCATAGTCAGGTTGCAGGCATGCCGTGAATAGAGCATCCCGCACTGAGAATATAATACAAACTATTATGTGGCGCGCCGATCCCCCGCATTTCCCCGCACATGTGTGATGTTCGGCCGAGCACCCTGCATAATATAATTACAAAATTGCCGAGCCACAGCAAGTGCTGTTCGATTCTGGAATAAGAGTCGGCCAATGCCGATAGATTCTCCAAACATGGACTCGTGCATGCATGCGTCCGGGCATCTGCGAAGCTGTGGAGGTATGTATATAAAATCTATCACGGGAATCACCATTCCACAGTTCGACTAATCCGGTTCTGGTCCTACCCAATGATATTTTCGCAGTCCTTGAAGTCAAGCACTGTGTAGGGGAGATGCGTCGGCGGCTTCGGCTTTTTGTTATATGAAATACACAACATTTCAGGAGATAAAATGGCAATATTCTTCGGGACTAAACCGGATGTCACTTATTTTAGTGGTGTAACATAAACTAGTAAAATAAAACCCGTTAAGCAAAAGTCCGAATGGCCTTTAGTTGTTTTTTCCCCGGGAGAATCCATATAAAAAAAGATGAAAGATAAAAATCATTCAAGAGACAGACAATCTCGTGTATTTTGTCGGACCGGATACCATTCAAGACGGTTACACCGAGCCTCTCTGTTCGGACCGCCTCGGTCGGCTGGGACCGAAGCCTTGTAACTTTTGAGGTCAACGTTTCTGTACCTTACCAGTTAAGAACAGCCGTATCAAACTTATTGAACAAGCGCGGACGTATTTAAAGGCTGCTGCTGTAGATACCTTTGCAATAAAGCATTCAATATTTGAAGACAGAATATGATCAGTCTCGGGTTTGAATTACAGTTCAAGGTACTTTCCCCGATTCACTTACAGCATAATCCAAAATGGCAGATTACGATGCCATTGTTGTCGGCGCAGGCTTTAGTGGCATTCGATCTTTGTGGGAACTCGACCAACTTGGCCTGTCCGTAAAATGCTTCGAAGCAGGGTCTGACATCGGTGGTGCCTGGTACTGGAATCGTTACCCCGGTGCTCGAACAGATAGTGAAGCCTGGGTATACACCATGAATTTCACAAGTGGAATGGGCGAGCAGTTCAACTATCATGAACGCTACCCGTCTCAACAAGAAGTTCAGTCGTACCTGAAGAGAATCGCCGGTGTGTTCTTCTCCCCCAGTCCAGCTGCGTACACTGTTTTTTTTTTTCGCTATTAGATTTGCTAAAAGTTCTACAACAATAGAGCGCTTCAATTTGCTTCCGCAGATTGAGTTCGACACGCGCATCTGTTCCGCTCATTATAACGATAGCGATTGTACATGGAAGATCACCACCAGCAACGGCGTCTCGACAACCTGTCGTTACTTCCTGGCTGCCACTGGGCCGTTGTCGATTGCAAAAGAGCCCCCTTTTAATGGCCTCAAATCGTATGCTGGAGAATGGTATCAGTCGTCTAGTTGGCCAAAAGAACCGATTGACTTCAGCGGAAAACGCATTGCCGTTGTCGGGACTGGCGCTACAGGAGTCCAGATCATACCCAAGCTAGCTCCCGTAGCCAAGGAACTGACAGTGTTTCAACGGACACCGAACTACGTACTGCCTGGGCGGAATTATGTCATTGACGAGCACCAGAAAGCCGACATCAAAACGAGCTTTGACGCCACTTGGAAGAAAGCGATAAGCCACCCCTTTGGACTGGCAATGACATCCACGGGAGATTCTGTTCAGGGGGCCACTGATGAGAAGATCCGACAAGTATTGGATTCCGGCTGGGAGAGCGGCGGATTCCACTTCCAGTTTGAAACATTTGACGATCTCTTCACAAACCAAGAATCGAACAACGTGGCTTCAGAATACCTTCGTCGGAAGATTCACGCCATTGTGCAGGATCCCGAAAAGGCAGACATCCTCAGTCCGAGATATCCTTTCCTTTCCAAGCGGCCACCTTGTGGACACTTCTACTACGAGACATACAAGCGACCCAATGTCAGTCTGGTCGATTTGAGCAGCGACACAATGGATCTCTACGAAAAGGGAATTCGTACCGGCTCTGGAGTCGAGTATGAATTTGATGTCATCATTTTCGCCTTGGGCTTCGACGCAGGCACTGGTGCACTTTGTGAGATGGATATCAAAGGCAGTCAAGACACGAACCTGAGCGAATTCTGGGCTGAAAAGGTCGAAACCTTTGCTGGAGTCGTGATTCCAGGATTCCCCAACATGTTCACCGTGTGCGGTCCGCACATACCTTTTGGTAACATGCCAGTTGTTCTTGAGATCGCCGTCAAGTGGATCGGCAAGACGATTCGCCACATGGAGGAAAATGGTCTTGTCAAAATCAATGCGTCCGAAGACTCTGCCCACGCTTGGTCTTCGCACCTCGATGAAGAATTCGAGTCTACACTGTTCAAGAACTCTGCCAAGAAGTCGCGTGCCTGGTTCGTCGGCGCAAATATACCTGACAAGCCCGTCAATGTCTTGTTCTACTTTGGTGGAGTTCCGAAATGGGGGGCCTGGCTGGACGCCGAGGCGGAATCGGCATGGCCAAACATGGAATTTACCCCTAGAGGATAGAACACTAGCATACATGCAGCGCGCATTTAGGGCCCAGGTCCCTTAGCGACCACTGATGATGCAAGGCCGCAGCAGCTGGGATATACGTTTGAAGTCAGGCACCGAAGTTATTCCTTTTGACCAAATTTCGTCTATACTAAATGCAAGAGTATACGTGACCGTGTAAGCACAATTCGCTTATCACAAGTTATGGTGCACTAAAGAATGGGATACGTGGGTAAATTGACTGCTAAGCCAGGGTGGTGGCCCTGTGGCTTCTACCGTTATGCCTATATAGGCACTTTATCCTTTGTTATTCTATCTGGTGGTGCCTAGCACCACTACAGGCACCGGCAGTGCCTGGCACTGCCCCAGGCTGCCTGTTTGGCGCCTAAAGCCACAATCTTTGTGCTAACAAACCGTCAAATTTGCTTTGGCTGCTTCGGCACACCTTCATTACTTGGTAAAGCCACCGTCGACGAAGAAAAAAAAAATTATATTATTTGCCCTCTCAAAGTCAAGATAGTATGATAGCTCCTTGTAAAAGTGTGTCTACGGATTCAAGGGAAACTGATTTCATTTATTCCATGACGTTCACCACTCCACTAAAGAAGCAACAGAAAACCCTTGTATCATGCTGCTACATACCACCCTTGCCGCCAGAAACCTTTCAATGGTTAATCTCCTGACCCTGAGGACTTCAAGGATGGAACATACCATGATCGTCTGTGAGTCTGTTAGAAATCTCTCTCCCCATCAAGGACTATTTTACCTACTTGTCCGCTCACATATGAAAAAAGAGGTGAAACCACAGCCAGAATAGCACGTGCAGCATCGGTAGGGGATCCAATTCTCCTGAGTGGAATGTCGCCAACCCTGTAGGTCTGTAAGCTGTAGACAATACATTGGAATTCGACCATGCGAACCATTTCTTTTCTTCGTCGTATCCGCCGCTGAATCCAACGGAATGATTCGTACCGTCCGGTCTTGTCACATACTCACCACTCGGCGCCACCGTGAGTCTGGTCTTGATGGCGCCGAAAGCAACGGCTATAGATGGAGCAAATTAGCGCCGCCAATCTCGACCTCTGGACCGTAGTTTCCATACTGTTGACTCTTACGCCATATTCTGGCCCCCATTCTTGGGCTAGTGTTTTGCTAAGGCCTACGAGCCCGGCTTTCGCCAGCGCGTAGCTAGCCTGCCCGGCATTGCCGTGAATTCCTGACGTGGATGAAATATTGACGATCGATCTTGGCTCGCCGTCCTTGACCATGAAATACGGGGCCGCCGCGCGAATGAGCTTGAATGGTGCCGTGTTATGCAGGGAGATGATCGTGTCTTCCGGCCATCAGAGCAAAATCTAGAAATGCCGTGAAATCAAGGGGGAAGCTTACCCCACTGTTCATCACTGATCTTCTCAATCGGATCGTCCCATGCATAACCTGCATTATTGATGATGATATGAATCTTTCCACCACTATACTCAACAGATTTCTTAACCAGATGATTGATATATTCATCGCTTGTTACGTCCCCAGTGATAGCGATGGCTGTGCCACCATCGGAATTGATGACTTTAGCAGTTTTCTCGGCTTTGACTGTTTTGAAAGTCAGCTTCTCTGTTGCTGTGACGGTGACTCAGTGCAGGCGCACCAGCGTCCAGGTCTGCAATGACAACCTTGCATCCTTCGCGTGCAAGAGTTGCAGCCGTCTCGGCACCTATACCTTGAGCTGCACCCGTGATGATTGCGGTTTGGCCTGTTACTAGAGTATCAGCTCTGTACACTGGCAGCTTTTCCATCAATATTACCAGCCAGCATTCCCTGAGGGAAATTGAGCCTCGGTATAGAACTCATGATTGTGTTCGCGGAAACCTTGGTAGCAACGGCGATATAATTTTTCAAGAATCCCGTGCTTGTTGCATTGTCACAGAGAGATATGATTTGTTTCTACGCAACTTCTTAAAACCAGCAGTACGACGGTACAGCTCGTTGGGGAAAAGCTGCAGCCGGTAAGTGTATTGTGACTAGCGCCGGTTCGTCTCCGAACAGAGTCCAGACCTTGAGATGTCCATCTTGCAACCAATACAATGCCAATCAAAGATTCGCGGGTATCAATGAATTTCTGCTCTTCAACGTCATATTCCGTATCATTTGCGGAGCTCGTTACATACATGCATTTACCCGTTGTCAAGTGAGCTGCATTATTGAAGACTTGAAATCTTGGTTGACCACCGCGCCCACCCTTGCATCGACGTGGAGATCTCCGAGACTTCGGGAATGTTCCGGGATCAAGCAACCCGGAAATGCATGGTCGGTCTGAGCTTCCTTGGCATTTGTGATATTGGGCGGAAATCCGGGGGGAGGCCCGAACATCCGGCCTTCTGAATGGATCATCCAGCTGTCGACAAGTCACTCGGTGCCTTTGAAGAAAGCATCTCCGAAGCTTGCTAAGCCGCTATTCGTGACATTTTCTGCTGACAACTTCATCAGTATTTTCGGCTAGATCAGTGCAATTCTATGTAACAAAATCTCTTCCTAGTATCGCAGTCTGACTTTTTACATTTGGTATGAACTACGTGGTTTTGCAAGATCGACCTCGACTTCATCCTAAAGCTCCTCCGTCGCATTTCCCCTTCATGCATTGGCTCAGGTGATGAGAGATAAACAGAGAAAATGGACCTTGATATTCTGATCGTGGGTGCCGGCTTTGGTGGGTGCTATAGTCTCCACAAGTTTCGCCAACTCGGCTTGAATGTTCACGTTTTCGAGGCGGGTTCATATCTTGGAGGCGTATGGCACTGGAATACTTACCCCGGAGCCCGCGTCGATTCGGAGATTCCATACTATCAGTTCTCCATACCCGAGATCTGGCGCAAATGGAATTGGTCTGAGAGGTTCCCGAGCGGTGATGAACTAAAGGCATATTTTGAATTCGTCGACAAGACGCTTGACTTGTCGAAAGATATCACATATTCTGCTACTGTCGATGGCGCGAACTACGACGAGTCGGCTGGGAAGTGGACTGTGACCACTTCAAATGGACTCAAGGCAGTATGCAAATACTTCATTTGTGCGACCGGCAGCTCGTTCAAGCCCCTCTATCCCAACATCAAAAATTTGCACCTCTATCAAGGCCAACTCATCCACTCGACTCGCTGGCCCCGGGATGCGGATACCAAGGACAGACGCGTCGCCATTGTCGGATCGGGAGCAACAGCGGTTCAGTGCACACAGGAGATAGCCAAGGTGGCAGATCATTTGACAGTATTCCTCCGTACTGCCAGTATCTCATTGCCGATGGTCCAGCGACCCCTAGGCGACCTCGAGCAGAGAATCAACAAGTCTACGTACAGGAGCATGTTTGAACGTTGTCGTCACACACGATCCGGTCTCGGATATGATACCCAGTCTGGTTCCGTGTTCGACGTGACCGACCAGGACCGAGAAGAGCTCTGGGAGGAACTGTGGAACCGCGGCGGATTCAACTTCAACCAGGCGAATTACCGGGACTTTCTTGTAGACGAGAAAGCCAGCAAGTTGATGTATGAGTTTTGGGCCAAGAAGACGAGGCCGAGGATCAAGGATCCTGCCAAGTCCGCCGTACTTGTCCCAAAGGAGGCGCCCTTCGCTTTTGGAACAAAGCGGAGCAGTCTAGAGCAAGACTACTACGAATGTCTTGATCAAGACAACGTCGACATTGTTGATCTCAAAACCAATTCGATCCGAGAGTGTACGGAAAAGGGATTCATTTGCGAGGACGGCGTGGAACGCGAATTCCACACAATCGTCATGGCCACTGGCTTCGACGCCATGACGGGAAGTCTCACAAGCATGAATATCCGTGGAAGAGACGGCCTGACCTTCCGCGAGCGATGGAAGAACGGCGTTTTCACCGACCTGGGGCTATGTACTAGTGGTTGCCCAAACTTATTCATGTTGTATGGGCCGCAGGGTGAGCTTTCCTGTCCCCTCACTCGCACTCTGACTGACATCCTGTGTAGCCCCTACAGCATTTACGAATGGTCCTGTGTTCATTGAAAGTCAGGTCGAGATAGTGGTCGATCTTGTTCGTAAACTCGAGGATGAAGGTGTCAGATCAATCGAAGCTCGGAGGGAGTCTGAAGAGCGATGGAAGCAAGGCATTCAAGAAGCCAATGCTCAGACCTTGATGCCGCTCACAGATTCTTGGTATATGGGAGCAAATGTTCCTGGAAAGCCTCGGGAGCAGTTGAACTATCTGGGTGGCATGGAGAACTATGAGCGCGAATGTCGAAAGGCTTTGAAGTCCCTGGATAACTTTTCTGTTGTTTATTCTTCAGACAAACAGGCCACTACGTAGATTGGAATTGTGCTCGTGGTTCGCGGGGATGGCAGACTATAGGACGGAAGAGCAATTCACATCCCGTGGAACAGTGTTCGAATTCCTCACATGAAACAGGATCAGTCCCCCGGGAATAAGTGCAATGTTAAATTGTCCCAAGCACAGGCGTTTAGTGGCCAGAGTTGTAGAGAGGAAATACATCGATCATAAGGCCAAAACCGCAGGATTTTGCGCTGGAGACTAGATGCCCTGTCAGCCGCGCAGCGCGGGTACCCTTGGCACAGAATCTGTTCGCTTCATTGCCTTGGTAAAAGTGAATTACTCTATTTAGCAACTTTTGGGGATATTACTGTTTCTCGATAACCCACTCATGGGACGTGGCACTGGCTGCACCTAAGATTGAAGATAGAACAATCTTACTGCGGAATATCCGCCGTGAGTTGATGCGAGTACGACAGGACCTTTGCTTTGATTCATTGCTTATCTGATGGTTACAATTGACTCCGCTGTTGCTAGAACAGTTTCCTGCCAGCTAGAGAGAAAGTCCTCTTCATGATAATCGTCATGAGCCATATCCATGTATCCCTCCGGCGCCTCTTCTCGAGGCACGATGCCGAGTGATCTGCCTTGGATCTCTTGATGCGACGCTACCATGAGAATTGCGGATGCGCAATCTTCAACGCGTGCAAATTTCACACCCTTGGAGACAAGGTATTCTACTACCTTGTCTGAAAGGATTGGCGTGCGAACATACCTAGTAGAAAGTAAGTCAGTAGTCTCACACATTTGATGCTAGACCGATGTCTTACCACGGTGCAACGAAGTTGACCCGAATTCCCTGCCTCCATGCAGTTCGGCGAAGGTTACGAAACAGCCCCCGTGCGCCCCATTTGGAGATGTTGTACTGGGGAGATCCAGGTTGATCTACGTAGGCTGCGACACTGCCTTTTATAATCAAACAACGATCCCTCGAGGGACTTTCATCTTGTCGACGGAAGTAATGCATCGCTAATTGAGCCGTGTATGCAGTCCCGACAAGATTGGTATTGATTATGCTGAAGTCTGGCTTCACAGGCGGATGCGATGGATCTATGAGTCCATTGAGATCAGCGTCGCACGCGCAAAGGGGACTCCTCCACTCTTAGGCTAAGCGTGGGGTGTCTTTTTTTTTTTACCTTGCAGCGTGTTGAAGTCGTCTGTCCGGATGATACCGGCGTTCGCGATGACTATGTCAACGCTTTTGCACGGCGAGGCTGAGCTTGCCGCTTCGAAAACGGCAACCTGTTCATCCCAATCGCGGACGTCACATTTCACGAACTTGACGTTGCTATATTCATGTTATCAGTCTGCTTGGTAGTTCACTAGTGTTTCTCTCTGTGGGTCAGGGTTGGCACATACGGTGCGAATCTCGCCTCAGCTTCCTGCCCTGCGCGTGCATCAAAATCGCCGATAGTGACAAAAGCGCTGAAAAGTCGATGGGTTAGCTTCCGAATCATACATCGAAAGGCAGCTAAAACAAGTCACACCCAGCATCAATAAAGGCGTTCGTGTAGGCCAGACCAAGTCCACTTGCTCCTATTTTAATAGTTAGACTCCTCGTTTCTATATTTCTCTCGAAGGTTTGGCTAATGTTACCTCCAGTAATAACAACAGACTTGTCAACCAAATTGTTCAGGTCGATATTGGAAGTGACCGTCACAGGGCCACGGTCGGAGTATTCGGGTATTGGCATGATGAAAGAAAAACAGATCTCGTGGAGTATTTGATTTAAATTATCCCTAACACATAAACTCCACCACCTGAAATCCCCAATAGAAATGTTTTCATTATATATACAACATTATTAGGTACTTTATCCCGTTTAGCATATAGCAGAATTTCCAATGCTTGGCGAACACAGGTCTAAGCCGTGAGCGGGCTTTGCCAAGAAGGCTTCATTCGAGCCGGGTATCGTACCCGAATAATGCAGCATCAGGAATCAATCAAAGACAAACGTAATAAAATTATAATGGTGTTTCACAAAAACCGAGCCGTTTATTATCAACCCAAGATTCGCTACAAAAACGCGCGATGATGCCGGTTAGAATTCCCGCCAATATGACATCGTCCGGACCGATGGACACCCAGCCAATCGGCTTACGAGAAGATTATTAGGCATTTCCGGGCACCAACCTCGTAGATTCTCCAATCCGTAGTACAGCACCGAAAGATGGCCCGTTAAAACACTCAATGCTATAGGATGCTATACGTGGTGCCCCGAAAGAAAATGGAATGAGAAGAAACCTTTAGTTGCACGAACGTTCTAGCTCAATTGTCAAAGTCCTATTGGTTTGAAACACCTTCAAAGTCGCTTTCAAAGCTAGCCAGCCCTTGATAGCTATGTGCGATGTTGGAGATCATGACGGAACCCCCTCGATATGCTCACCTCTCTGAAATGAGTCCCGACTGGATCGAAGTGGCACACGACCATGAAGAGGCTGCAAAGCTTGCAGACGCACTGTACAAGCTACCGCTGGAAGAATTCCGCAAGGTTCCGTACAGGCCGCCGCCACTCCCGACTAATGTACCTGTGCCAGGACGTGATCTCAAAATTACGGAGGGTATGGTTTCAGTACGAGATGGTTACGCCATCGCTATCCGCCTATACCAGCCCCTCGATCCGGGAGACAATCGAGTGTTATTTTTCAATATACACGGTGGAGGTTCGCTCGTCCCAATATTCTTGATCGCCACCTCGATGGATGCACTGGGTGGATGCTAATGAGCTGACAGGGTGGACTGTTGGAGACCCAGAGACCGAAGAGGCTCAGAATCGCTTCATTGCTTCGAAGAATGGAGCAGTCGTCGTAAGCTTCGACTATCGAAGGTTTGAAATTCTGTCTTGCCAGGATTCGTTGATGCTAAGGTTCTGCAGAGCGCCCGAGTTCCAGTTTCCCTATGCGCTTGATGACTCTTACGACGTTCTCAGATGGGTGAGAAGACTTCATGTACATGATCTGCTAATACTGACCATTCTGAACATGACACAGTGCATCGACAACGCGAAATCTCTACAAATTGACAAGACAAGAATTATTCTAGGTGGCGGCAGCGCCGGGGCAAATTTGGTAAGTATCTCGGCAGTATCAATCAGTGGTACTTTCACTCATGGACGACGGGTATCAGGCCGCCGCTCTGGCTCGGATTTTGCTTGACGAAAACATCCCGGGTGTGATAGGACAGATACTCAACATTCCCGTGACCTGTCACCCAGACCATTTTCCCCGCTCCAAATACGAATACACTTCATATGAGCAGAACAGTCTGGCTCCCATCGTCAACGCCGCACGAATGCGCCAATACTGGGCGAACTATCTTCCTGACGCCACAAAGGACGCAAGGGCGAACATTCTCCTGGCGAGCTCTTTTGTTGGCTTACCACCCGCGCGTCCGTATCATCCAATGTTTTACCAAATTGAGCGTCTGAACCGCAATCTGACTATTGGCAGTGATCCAAGTCGCCGGCATGGATCCTTTACGAGATGAAGGATTGGCCTTTGCCGAAGCATTGAAGGAAAACGGGTACGATGAACCCCACTGATTTATTGTGCGGCTGTATGAAATGCTGACATGGCTCTCTCTCTCCCCCCTTTTGGCAGAGTCGAAGTATCGCTCAAAGTTTACAAAGGTTTACCTCATGCCTTTTATGTGTATCCTAATCTGAAATCCTCGGGCTTGTACTTTCAAACAATGGTGGAATGGATAAATGAGCTCGTGAAGGAAAAAGGCCATTAATACAATAATTGAATGACGGGATCGAAATCAGTGCTGTACCTTTGCACGATTTGTACTTTGTAATTATTTACGCTACAGGCTTGTTTTAGCGGTCCTGGCTCATCCCCGGACCCCGACAAATTTGGTGATTCATCTATAGGTCAAATTAGACGCTTAGATCGATCTAAGGTAATGACCGTTTATTTCTATATGAGAAGGTCGTCGTGAATATATTCGTTCATCCCCCACTGAAGTTCCCTGGATCATTACGATGGTTGTGAGCCTTCATCATAGTTCCTTGAGCTGGCAGTGAATCTTATGCAGCTACCGCCAACTCCCAGACTACGGACTTGGAGGTTTTCTTTTGCTCCGGCAATGGCAGCCCTTCCGTGTGCCTTCTTCCATCTTGAGCCCCAGTATGTGGCTGGTTTCTTGCGAGTGTGCCTGATCGTAACAGCAAGATACCGGAAAGCTGCCATTTGACTCATGGTCTCATGCACCAAGCAAAGGCCATTCGTGGAAACGACCTCAGCCAAGAGAGATAGGCTGGCTCAGAAAGATGGCGGGAATATCCACGAACTTGCTGCGAACATATTCCGCGACTCCCTTGCCCAGCATGTCAATCCTGGTGCTACTCGCTGCGCCACCTCCGAGAAAGTCAAGCAAACGAAAGTGCACTGCCCAAATCCGAGGAAATTCGCAACGCTCCACCGTGATTGTTTCCTTATAGTCCTCTCCCAGCAGTGCCTTGAATCGTCGAACGGTCATATAAGACTGGAGCCACTTATACTCATCCGCGCTGCGGACGTAGATACCAATATTGCAATTGTCGCCCTTGTCGCCGGATCGCGCATGTGCAATGGCCCCCAGCGGTACTCTGACGGTGAATCCAAAACTTTCGAGGTCTATTGGGTCTGGCGTTTCGTAGCTCGGCCGTTTCTCTGGAAGCGGGCAAGTGATGCCATGATGCTTGATTTCGACGATGCGATCACCCATTATGACACGGTGCGGTAGCTTCTCGTATGACACGGTACTTGGAAATAGTTCCATGAACATTCGGGGGGTCATCGTACGGAATTCGAGAGACATGTGATATCCTGGGATGGACGAAAGAGACACACGTTAGCACACTTGAGACTTGCCAGGCGAATTCTATCTTCTTCAGGTGCTTGCTTACCTGCGTACAGTTGCATTCGAAGAGCATAGACATGCTTGCGGAAAACGTCCTCGGCGATATCCTCTTTCTGTTTCCCCTTCACCAGAACTCTCACTGACACGGTCCCCAAAGCCTGGTTGCTCGGATTGGCTGCGCCGGAGCCATACCTCTCAATGCTTAGTTCTGTGAGCTTGAAGGGTTTGAAGGCATGTTCGATCTGCTGTCTCATGAAGCGTTCTTTGGCGTCCAAGTCCAAACCGTTCATGTAAAATGTAGCCTCAGCCTGATAGCCCCCAATAGCCACAACGATCGCTTTCGTGGTTGGGGGTGGTGGACTGCCGACCGCTCCTGATATACGGACGCGATTTGGCTCTCCTGTGTTTTCGATTTTCACGTGTTGAATATCTGCCGAGACGTCCGAGTTGATGTACTGTGTGCCTTGAATCTCGTACAGGAATTGCGCGCGCACATTGAGCTCGTCCACAAAGCCAGCGTGCCTGGCGTGCTTCGTGAGGATGGCAGTGCCATCATGTGAGATCTCTGCAATCGGGAAGCCCAGGTCTATCAAACCATCTAGGTGTGGTCGAACTCCAGAGAAGTTTGCACCAGTGATGTATGGCCCACACTCGATCAGATCTAGTCAAAGAAACTTGTCAACAGCCTGGAAGCGCAGGAGAGCTGGCTCGTCGTGGCAATAGCACGCGAGGCGGTATACTTACGTCCAGCGATCAATGCACCCGCCAACTGATCCCACGAGTCATGAGCCCAGCCGTGCCACCAGGCTGCAAGGGCAATCACCGGACTGGCATCAGTCACACGTCCACAGATAACGATGTCCGCGCCATCTCTCAATGCCTGCACTATTCCCCAGGCTCCAAAATAGGCGACAGCACAGAGCGGCTCTTTGCCCCAGCTTTCCAGCGTTCGCTCTGGATAGTCGAGATGTACGATGCCACCAAGTGCCTCCTGCTTCGCTTTATCGAGCACGACATCACTGATATCGTCTCCCTCGACGTACGCGATCTTGAGGTGCCCCTTTCCGTGGCTCTCACAAATCTCTTTTACTCGCTTGGTGCATTCCGGAGTGTTCAGAGCGCCCGCATTGCTGACGAGCCTGATCTTCTTGTCCGCAATGATTTCGATGCAGTCGTCCAATTGTTCCAAAAAGCCCACTTCGTACCCTTTGCTGGGGTCCTCGGACTTGCGGATGGCGTTCCACGCTATGTTCAGTTCCGATAGCCAGTCCCCGGCAATAGCATCAAGATGACCGTCCGAGACCATCTGGAGCCTAGTAGAAGTCAGGAACAGCAAATAGAGTGGCCTGCAGGTTCAAGCACGGACATCGCATTGGGGCTGTCCTCCATTGCCCCGGCCACGTTGCCAATAATGATTGGACGTTTAGGTTGCATCTTGTGTCGATATTATCGTCGTTTCGACAAATGACAGCGCTGAGAGGGCTGTCTATTCCAGAAAGTTAGGTGGCTGAATTCGCACGTGCCGGATGTACTTGGTCGCAAATTGTATTGTTCACAGCATCGTTTCAGAACACGGTAGCTGTGCACGCTTCTATACAAGGAGGTATCAGGTGAGAAGCTCGACATGCTTAAGACCGAATGGTAAGCATCTAGGAGCATCTGATCCGATTCCTCGGCCATTTCCGCAGCGTGGCGGCCCCGGGACTAGCTGCCACGGAGGAATGAAAGGCATGATCATTCACGGACCGAGCCGATGAATCTGTGCATATGTGCCCATGGCCGAAAGCAACCGCCATGAGTGGCGACACGCTGCAGTGCGGTTACCGTGGGAGTAGAGTGCCAGATCCGGCTGGCTTTCATGCATTCTAGAGCTCGTGAAAGCACATGGATGTCACCAAGCTCGGTGATGGGGTGAGAGTTTGTGTAGGTATGTTGCACATCACTATGCATTCAATCGCTTGTATAGCAGAAGGAGAGAAGGAAGGGGTTCTTCCAACGCCTCGTGCTATACATTTCTGATTATATGTTCAAAATGCGTCAGTTTGAAAGTCGCGAGCCTGGCCCTTGTAACACAACACTGGTCATAACTGTACTGTCTTACGATTAGGACGGAAGCGCATCATAGGAAAGTTTTAGCCTCGAAGAAGTTAGACCCGTCCGGGCGTATGCAAATTGTGAATGGTTTGGGCTTATGACCGTGTCAAAGACCCTATTCCCGGCTGAAATGGATACAGTGATACACAACCATGTCATGCACGCAAGTCTACTATCATCGAGACAAGACGATCATTCGACACTCCGACAACGTAGCCTCGGTAGGGTCGCCTGCACAGTGTGGAACAGAATGACAAAAGCTCAGCGCATGTTCTAGGAATCGCTGGAAAGTGGAAAGATGCGTTTTCGATGGTGGGAAACCTCGGCGGGTGGTCGGCATCGGCCGAAGCTAATACCTGTTGGGCAAAGTTGGGGATAGGCAATTCCCGAGGCTAATGCCAGCATACGTACACCTCTGCCAAGATTATATGATAAATCGTAACAAAGACAGATGATCCATCCTTCGTATATCGAGGTGCAGTCTGTAGCGAACGGGGAAGAGACCGAGTGAAGAATCTTCAAAACAATAGTACCAGTCAAAGCTGAATTATATAGCAGAGTACATGGCGGATTACTGGCTACCGAAATGGTGCGCTGAACGATCTAACAATTATAATCCCTGGCATAACTCGTCAGTGCAGACTACCCTGAATTTCTCCTGATCGCCAAAGTCCTTCAATACATGAATCAGCCAGCACCTACACTTCCAAGGACACGTGCCTCGGCAGGGCGACGCTGTACTCTGTACAGCCGAGGAAACTATCGACACGGGGCAGTGTCGAATGAATTCTCACAGGCTCTACAGCTAGGTTGGAAAGACGCCAACGTCAGTGTTAATGCATGTTGCCTTCAAGGCGAATACAATTCGCCTCCAATCGGACATGTTCCCGAACAGCTGTGGAAGTCGCGCTGATGAAGATGTACTGTGTATAGGTGCGCAGAATGACGTCGGTGTCTGAGAACTTGAAAACCGAAAAGGGTATGTTGACTCGCTTCCGGGGCTGTTGAGTTGCTGCATGCCTTCTTCGCCGCGATCAACTGTGTCAGGTCATGACCCTGCAAGCCTAGGGAATAATATGCTCTGACTGTTTGTCATATACCTTTATGAATAACTCTGGCTCTGGTATATCCGCAAGCCAATATCGGACTGGGATATGCTCTTCCAGGAGGAGGTTTGAGGTGACACCAAGCCATTACCATGACCCCTGTACTCTGTAGCAATCCTTCCCCGCACCCAATGTTTGCCGCTGGCTGCAACCATACCTGCCCACGGTGGGTACATACACGTTCCTCTAGTGTTCTCTTCGAGCATCGAGTTCTTGTATTGCGCCGCGCAGGACGATAATGTAGTTGTCAATCGCTCTAGCAGCGGAGATGATTAGCACAATCGACGATATACACGTCAAAAGGGCATAGCGGGTCAGAGCGACGCCGAAATGCAGGCGTGCGATCGTTGCCATGCGCGCAAGACGCGATGCGACCGCCGCATTCCACAGTGCAGCGCCTGCGAGAAGGCCGGGACGCAGTGTCTTCACGCTGATAAGCTGCGGCAGCGGAATCTGCCTCGCAACTATATTGATAGCATGGAGAGCATGCTGCATCAACTGAGGGAAGAGAACAGCAAACTGCGTCGCGACCTAGCACATTCGAGACGTGAAGGGCCAAGAACACTGCCCGTGTCGGGTTCCGATGACGAACGGGCAAGTCTTCATCAACATGGCTCCAGGTCCAACACTCTCGCCCTTTCGCCTGACACGTCCGTGTCCAATCCTGCTGCTCTTTCAGTTTCTGGAGAGAGTCCCGACGACGCCTGCGCTCGGGAAGTAGGCTACCTGTCTTTGATCGCCACCGGAGAGACACGCTACCTGGGCTCAAGCAGCGGCATCGGGCTGGCCACCATTATCAACAAGGTGTTGACTGCACAAAGTGGCGTTTCACTATTGGCTGTCAATCCAAGTTCCCGGGGAGGAAGTATGGTTACGGACCACACCCACGAACCTCCGGCGTCTTCAGGCGACGCGAATTTCCCATCTCGCGCCGCGGCCACGTCCCTGATAGAAACGTACTTCCAACATACACATATCACGTTCCCATTGCTGCACCGCCCCAGCTTTATGACCATCGTAGAAAAAATATACAGCCAGCCGCAATACTACGAATCAAATCCAGCCGACGCCTTCAGTTTTGATATGGTGTTAGCTATAGGCGCTTCCAACTTCAACCGTTTTGGTGAGGCCGCTGCTGGTGCTTCGATGCACTATACTGCTGCCCAAAACAAGATTGGCAATATGATGGACATGGACGGGCTTACGACGTTGAGGTCGATATTGCTGATCTGTCAGCATGCAATATTCAGCAACCTACGTGACACCAGCGCAAATGTATGGCATCTAGTCGGAATTGGCGCTCGAATCTGTATCGAGCTCGGTCTACATCTAGAACGTCAGTCATTCGATAGTCAAGTACGCAGTGTATCTGAGCATGCCAAGGGTACGTCGTGGGAAGAAGAGATGACGAGGAGATGCTTCTGGTGTCTCTACAACCTAGACAGGTACGAGTGTGGTGCAAATCAGCAGCAATGTCCCGACCAAGATGCTTTGTGTTCTGCTTACTGATGTCAACACCTCCAGAGTCGTAAGTTTCACATTGGGGAGACCTGTCGTCCTGCGGGATGAAGAGATCGATATACCCCTCCCTTCCCACCTGGACGACGATCACTTTGGTCCAAACAAGCCTATTATTTCCGCAAAAATAGCGGCGAGAAATGATCAACCTGAGAATACATCACCATTCCTCCACCTAATCAGAATCAGGCGGCTTTCGGGGAGAATCCTCAGCTTGTTTTACATTACCAGGAACACCAGCAACACATCAATACAAGAGAGGAGACAGATGCGGCACAAACTCTACCTGGAGGTAAGGGCATGGTGGGAGGATACACAGCATCTACCCCTACCTCGGTCTGAAGCGGATCAGAACTACATCTCGAGCTTTCTGGACCTTGATTGGTACAGAGTCGTCTATAATAACGCAGTCCTACTGCTCTACCGGCCATCGCCATATCTCCAGCACTTGACAATGATTCCGGGCCCGGAAGCAGACGAGCCAGACTTGCTGAGGCTGCTCAATGCTTCCAGGGACTCTATCAAGTCGTATAGTGAGTTACACAAGAAGCGTAGGCTCAACTACTCCTGGATCACCCTACACGGTGTTTTCATCGCCGGCCTGGCCTATATCTATTGCATTGGGAGAATGCTCCGAGATCCAACCATTCGTCCACAGGTTCCCGATTTGCTTAACATCATCGAGATAACTCGATCTTGTTCCAATGTCTTGGTGGCCATTTGTGAGAGATGGAACGCGTCTCGTCGCTCATGCGAACTCTTCGAGAAGCTCACCGATGCGGTTATACGAGATGCGCTGAATCTATCTTCCAGGCAAGAAACGGGCAATGATGAATCGACACAAAGAGTCAACGGGCCCTCCTCATTTGCAAATGGTGATGCACCAGAGCCCAACCAGAGACAAATGCGGCCGGGACATCAAGAACAGCAGCATCCACAGCCGCACAACGAACCATACGATGGAGACATCATGGATTCTGCACCGCATTTCGATGATATATTGGTTGCGGATCAATTTCGTCAATTCGCAGGCTCATTTGGCGTGTCTTCGTTGGATCAGCAGAGCACTTTTCCCAGCGAGGTGTTATCTGGCTTCGCCCAGGACTGGCCTTTTGATGCGCAATTCACCTCAGCAAGTAGTGGCTTCGATAATTCCATGCAAGGGATGGAATCAAATTGGTGAAGAGTCACGACAATTGACCATTGCTTTTTCATGCTTCTAATATGCAGACATAGCTCTCTTTCTACATTTCGAGCAAATCTGGTGAGAGGAGATATCGTACGGGTTGTTCGATGGTGTATGGCCAGGGTACATCTCCAACTATGTGCTTGAGCACGGCTATGTCTCGATGGATGTATTGGCATCAATAACAATTGGTTCAAGATGCGATCAATTGTGCATTACACGAGGCCTCTGTTATAGGTTATAGCGGCTTCATATTGCATACAACTTAGTGGTGCCGGTCGCTTGAAAGAAAAACAAATACAAGGAATGCCAACGTCAAGCAATGCCAGTCCCGCGGCTGTATTTTGTCCACTGAAAATCCATCTTTCATGTAAACGTCATAGGTGCCCATGAAAGAAGCCAATCGGCATTATAGCTTACTCTTGGCTGGCGGTGAATCACCCGCGTCAGACGGAAGTGACTGGAAACGTTCATAAAGCTTCAATGCCCCAGGATTCGCCACTGTTCCGCTGACCTCCACATTCTTGGAGCTGACGATATGCTTGACATTGATTTCGCATTTCTTCCCGTTCACGGTATAGGGAATTTCAGCGACCTCAAGAATGTGTCTTGGCACATGCCTGGGTGAGTAGCGCTGGCCGATTGCTGATTTTAGTTTGCGAGCCCATTCGGAGGAGAAGACTGAGCCTGGCCTCAGCTTCACGAATAGCAAAACCCTCTCATTGGCATCCGATTCGCGTTTCTGTCCCACACAAATACTGTCTTCGATTTCTGAGAAGGTCTCGGTGACTGCATATATCTCAGCCGATCCGAAACGGACGCCAGATGGGTTGAGCACCCCGTCACTATGTTTACATGTCAGTCATGCCGAGTTGACAAATAAAGCAGGTTTTATGCTCCGCACTCGTAAATGTGGAAGGAAGAAGTCCAAAAAGCCGGCGTTGTGCGCAGATAGGGGACTTACGATCTTCCCAGCATGGCGTAGCCTCCTGTGCTCGGATTTCGCTGAATGTAGTCTCCTTGATACCATATTCCCCGGCCAAACCGAGTAAAGTAAGATGCTTCGTACCTTTCGGCACCATTTTCGCCAAGGAACCCGAGGGGCTGGCTCGGAAACGGCTTGGTACAGACCAGCTCGCCGGCAACGTTCAAATTTGCCACGGAGCTCGGCTCGGTTTCGGCAGCGTTCATTATGTCCACGGCCATTCCCAAGGCCTTAACTTGTATCTCTCCAGGATACACGGGAAGCAGTGGCGTTCCTCCTACAACTATGTTACTCATGGTTGTCAGCGAGTCTGCACCATTCCGACACTTTCCAAGGCCCAAGCCGCAACGGGAGACGACTTACAACAACCTGCAATGTCCGTCCCTCCGCTCATCGACACGAGATGAACCTGCGGCGGGAAAGCCTGGTCGTAGAACCAGTGATACTGATCGGCAGATAACACCGATCCGGTGGACGTCAACAGCCTCAATTTGCTAAGGTCGAACTCGGTACCTGATCAGTGGATCAGCATCTCAGATTCGCTTCCATACCGCCAACGTCGACTTACGCGGAACGACCCCGTTCTTTTTCAGGTCCATCAGATATCTGGGAGATGTCCCGAATACAGTGACTCTGAGTACAGTTGACTTAGCAGACCTGGCGGGACCGACTGAGGAGAACCGAATGACTTACCCTACATGTTGCGCAAGACTCAGGAGCGTGGTAGGAGATGGGTGATACGGTGAGCCGTCGTAGAGCAGCATCGATGCGCCTGAAGACAGGTTCACGAAATTGATGATCCACATGATCCAAGCCGTCTGCAGAAAATTGAGCGTTGAGTCTGGAACCACAGAGCTGCAAAATGGCTGAAGCTTACTGTTGTGTACTGAAAGACGACATCTTCCTTCCGAATATCGTGCTGTAGGACCATGTCGGTCTTGACCTTTAGCGCGACACCCTAGTCGTGAGAGTTAGTGAGGCTTCGATTCAGAAGCGAGAATGTCTTGCAGATGATGAGGTATTAAACTGACGCCTGCTGAGTGGACTATGCATTTCGGACTGCCTGTCTGTGAGAAGAGATACGAATTAGCACCGGTCCGGTGGCAAGGGAAAAACATTCCTGAGCGAAATGGAGGCTTACGGTGCCGGACGAGAAAACAATAAAACCTGGATGTGAGAACGGTAGGATGTTGAAGCTTAGCTTCTCACCTATACCTCTTTGAAGGAAAGACTGAAAAGAGGTACCCCGGTGGACCCTGGACAAGTCAATGTCCAGTTTGCAATACGGCAGCACCACCACATCGAGTAGTTGTTCGCTCTTCGCGCCGAGTTTGTGGGACCACTCCGCGATTCTGTCTTCGAGCATAGTCATCTTGCCAGCGTAGATGTACCCATCGTCGACAAAGATCATCTTCGGCACGATCTGTCCATATCGATCCACAATCGCATCACTCCCCAGGTCTGGTGAGGACGACGACCAGACTGCCCCGATGGAGGTGGTCGCAAGGCTCAGGGTGATGGCATCCACCGAGTTCGATATCACAGCCGCCATGACGTCGCCAGCTACCACCCCGGAATTGACCATGGCGTCGCGAATCTCGCGGGTGCGTTCCCGAATCTCCCCCCAGGATACGCGTTGGACCCCAGCCACGCCTTCCCGAGCAAAGTGGATCGCCACATCGTTGTCTTTTCCTGATCGTAGTAGAAACTCTGCGATGTTGAACTGGTCGTAAGGGAAACAGGCTGGGGGTGGGTAAAGACTTGTTGAGACGACATCCTTGCTTTGCAGCATTCGCCCAACACCGGGCGTGTCTGGCGGCTTCAGCTCTAGCCACTCGCATGCATCTCTCCAGAAGTCTTGCAGAGTTTCATCGTGCGTAGACCAGGCATGTAGCTCATCATACCCCAGAATGTTGAGATTATGCTTTTGGTTGACATAGGTAATGAATTTCGCCGTAGTGGTCGCGTCTTTATTGCGAGGTTCCCACACGGGCTTTTCCGGATTTTTTGCATTCATTATCTGTAAAGATGCACTGATGGTAATTATGCTATCCTGGTCTGAGAGAACATCCTCTGGGACCGGACGTGTGAAATAGAACCCATCGATTATATTATGCTATGCCTCGATTTGTACCCACCTTAATCAGACCTAATATGTTGTACTTTTTTGCGCCGATGTTTATCTTGCCTTCCTGGAGCGGCGGGATGGGCCGGGCCTCATCTACTTTGCTGGCCGCAGTCCACGTCCATTGTCGCCCATGGGAACTCCAGTCTTTACAGAAGCGTTGCGAGCAATGAAACATTGCAATATTGTGAGAGTATCCGGACCCCCGAGCAGCGTAGGCTGGAACACGGACGATGCATCGTGGANAGAAGCGTTGCGAGCAATGAAACATTGCAATATTGTGAGAGTATCCGGACCCCCGAGCAGCGTAGGCTGGAACACGGACGATGCATCGTGGAGCCCTTTCGGCTCGGCAAAGGCCGATATTCGCTTCGGCCCTGGTCCGCCTGGTGGGGATTACAGAGTACATTAACACCGGGATCACACCCGCCCCTCAGAGCACCCAGGTGGGAAAGGAATCTCGGCGCCGAGTGAAGGGACAGTCACATTAAGCGAATCAAAAACAACAGCAAAGATGGTTTTCCGGCATGACCTTCCTCGTGGCAAGGTTGGTAATGTACCACGTATTATGGCATGCGCATATCTCATTAACAAGATGGCATTGGTGGTCTCGGTAGTATGGACATCATCGTACCACATGCGTGTATAGAAACATCAGCCATAGTAGAACCATGACCCTGTATAGGTATATATATGTGTGTGCTGCTTTGGTCGAAATACTTCACGTCCTGCTTCGATTTTTATTCTGCACTATTGATCCAGGCAACAATCAGCTTTGCTCTTAGATTCTACAATTGGATTTGCCAACTCATACACTATCTGGCTTTTATATGCAAAATGGGTGTCGACGGCTCTCTCAATCGTATGTGTGTGCGCGCATCACAGTCACCGCTACTCAGCTACACCGCTATACAGTACTATTCTGCCTGCTGTGGTGCACTTTCCGGCATCTTCTTTATCATGGCTTTCATTGTCGCCGACTTCATTCCGCCTCCTCATCCAAGCTGGGATGCCCAGACAGTCTCGACTTGTTGTATGTAGGCTCGAAGCTGCGAGAAAGACTTTCGATTTCGCATGCGACACCTCCATCATATCCAATTTGCTAACAATACCACAGAGTATAATCTGTCTCTTTTGTACCTCTACAATCACAGGAAAAGCCATAAACCACCATTTGTGGTTTGATCAGATGTTATTTATACGTTCAATAAACTAACCTGCTTTCAGTCTATCAGGATCACATTGTCCGTATCCGTGCCGGCGGTGCCATTCTCATGATTTCCGGAGGCTTCTATCTCCCATTCTCAGCATGCATATCGAACCAGATCCGCCGCATCCCCAAAGTCCCGTACATGATACACCAAGTACAGCTATCATCAGCAGCGGCAGGTGTATGGACCTTCATGTTGCCTGGAATTGTCTTGTGTATCACCACATTCCGGCCCGATCGACCTGCAGAGATCACGCAAATGCTCAACGAGTTTTTCTGGATTGTCGCTCTGTGAGTGTCCGGACTTTTGTATACTGCCACGTGTTGCTTGGTTTCATATTTTGATACACATCTTACTAACCGGATGTACATGATTGCAGGATGCCCTGGCCAACATTTATGGTGCAAAATTTTGCCTTTGTCTATGCCATCATCCTGGACACGCGCGAAAAGCCTCTATTCCCCAAATGGCTGATTCCCTTCAACATCATCATGCCCATTCTGTTCGCCTTTGCCACTGGTGTACACACGGTCATGGACGGGCCCCTCGCCTGGAACGGCGTCATCACATTCTACATAGTTGGCTTCACTTTCCTCCTACAGCTCATTACGGATGCCGTATTCCTAGGGCTCTCTGCTCGACAGGAATACTTATCTGGAGAGTCTGTCGCACTAGGAAACAAAGCCGAAGTTCCCAACGAACACGGGGATAAGAACAGCGAAACCGTATCATCCGTTTAAGGGTCTGGCCAGCCACATGGCAGAGCTTGGTTCTACGCAATCGTGGACACTACGGTGGCGCCAATGGCGGCTCGCGTGGGTCATATCAAAATATGCTACGGGCAACAAGAGAGGTCAGGATCAACGTGCTGGCCAGGGTGGGAATTAGTGTTACGATATAAGGCGTATTGTTGGCCTTAGATACCACATACGACCATAGACACTAGAAAACTCGGCATCCCGTCCGCTCTGCCCTAGATAAGCTGGTGATCGCTGGATCAGTACTCAGGTCGGTGACGACTGGGGAATCCCCGGTGTTGTATGTTTTTGCATTTTGCTGTGTATTTCCTTTTTTTTATTCCTCGATTCACTTTTTACGATTCTGAATAGTCTGAATAGCAGTCATCGTTCGAATTCTGACCTTTGCGCAGGTGGTCCCGGTAGCACAGTGGTAAGGATCCTGAACCGCGCCCGTGGCACTTGACAAGGCTTTCTTGCGTGTTTCGCCAAAAATTCTTTAAATCTCTGATAAAAGATTGGCGTTTCGGGCAGACTATTTATGACGAACAAAAAACAGCGAGGTACCCTCTTGTAGCAGTATCAACCTGACGACCTGCCTCTTGCAAAGCATCTGCGTAAGCGAAGCCATCGTCGCGCATAGCATTGAGACCTGCGCATTGTATTACTGCAGGGGAGCACAACCCCGTTGTCAGTCGATAGAAAACAGGAGAAATCATCTATAGTACAATTCTTTTGAACGTAATCACACGTACGAGCTGAGATGCTTTGGCTTGGGGTCAGAGCCTCGGGTATAATGAATTCAATGCTAAGATGTCACAATTACCGTGCAGGAAGTATTCATTGACAATCCGAAACGTCTTTTCCTCTGATTGTGTGGAGTGATCTGAGTGATTCGCTCTACGCCGATGATCGAAAACATCAGTTATATTTATGCAAAAGGTCACAAATGGGCTGCGTCTATCATCGATGGCAATCAATATGCCAAATATAGCCGTTATCAAGTGGCACGAGCTCTGCCATATTCGACAATCAGCTTGCGCAAAGCAATCACTGTCCAAGAGCATGACCCACTTTGACGGGTCATAAACCTATGACTGGCATAATGCGCCATGACGACTATGTGGACGTTGCTGTATTTATTGAGAACATCCAGTTTTTCGTTCGGCGCATTATTCAATACTTTGAGATGAAGTATATAGAGTGAACATCAACTACCTGAAGGCTTACTATGTGGTTTCAATATTCTCCTCGACATTCAAAAGCGCTCGTTTGCACAACCCTCCGATGGCACTCCTTTATTTGGTACCATAGCGAGTAATTCATGCCTGAACACTTTTCACAACAACAGACATATTACCTACCCTATCCGAAGCTAAATATTGTAGATGGGAAATTGACAGGCAAATTCGAAGATCACAGTAGTGTTGCTGTTTCGGCGGCGTTTAGGTCGTAAGAGTAGAAGACACTCAACTTTCCACAAGATCAATATGACAGACAAGGACTGATTGACAGAGTATTCAGCGGGAGAGTGTTTACATATGAACCGATCTGGTAGACGAATGCCTACGAACTGATGTGAAGACAAGTCATGAGAGATCGGCGCAAGTGAACAAGTATTAACATGCTAGACGCTGGTGGTTCTCATTCGGACGGGTCTCACTGTCTTAGGAAAATGTCTGAGTCGCATTGTTTAAACATGTCCACACGAGAGAATAGACCGCGGACATGGTATTTATCAGCGATTGAACGATAACCGATACAAAACATAACGTCTAAGGTATTGCATGAACCTTTATTCTGCAGCGCAAAGATACCTAGGGAAGTACTGATATCGGGGCGAAACAGCACACTCTAGACACTACACTATCTAAGGCAAGCATGGCTTGGAATCGGGCTTTGTATGGTGGAAGCCTCAGGACGAGACTGCCTATTATTTGTCGAAGCCACGCGATGAGTTGAGAAGCGGAAGTCTTGATAAGGGAAGGAACCTCCTGTCCCACCGTATGTTATGCTTACTCTATACCGACGCAAACGTAGTAATCCAGCCAGAGAGAGGCACAGTCGCTCCCTACATCAGGATTCCATTCATAAAAGTCTGAAAGCTCGATGTCGTAGGTCTGGGAGATGGCCCAGCAACCATCTCCGGACACAACGTAATGCCATGCATTGCAGCTGGTAACGACATTGGCCTGCGTCGGGCTAGGCGTTGCAACGTCGGCAGCTGATGTAGTTGCAGTGCCAGTCGCCGTAGAGGTCGCGGTCGCCGATATCGTAGTAGAAGCAGTGGAGTTGCTCGACGATGATGAACCGGATTCCTCCCAGGACCGTAAAGGCCCAACACAGTAGGCGTCACCCTCCTCTAGGTCGGCATCACAGGAGCTGATGTTTAGAGAGGGATTGACTTTGGTGAATAGATTGATCGAGATCTCGTAAAGCAAACAAATTTGCGCACACACGTAGCCGTCGTCGTTTGTGTACCAGCTTCCGCATTCCATGGTAGTACCGTTGGCCACTGTGACGCCCGTGGGTGGATCAACTACGTTGTCAGTGTAGCCGTCACCGCCCGTACCGTCGCCGGTCGTAGCCGAGGCGGGATCGCTCTCATACGTGCCACCCGGCGTTGACGCGCAGATGGTGGAACCCCAGTAGGGGTTGATGGAGTGTAAATTTGAGCAGTTATAGTTGAGCATCGTGTTGAAGGTGATGATGTCCTGCGTGTAGAGCCCGTATTCTACGGCAATACTTGTGCATGTATCGTCGTCTTGTACGTCCCATAAGGTGACACAAGTCAAAGGCAGGCAGAGCTCCGTACCAACAGAAATATTGGAGCAGCTGACTATGTTCCAATTGATATAGTATAACGATGCTGCTGACACTGACTGGGTGTGGGCGATTGAGTCGCAAGTATCACCCTCCACAGTTGTGTAGTAATTTCCGGTATTACACGAGTCGCCCTCGGCGTCTGTTGTAAAGTTGAAGATACTCGTAGTTGGGCTGAAATTATCGACCGTCACGTTGCAGGCTGCGTTGCGCGTAAGCCAGACTTCACCAGGGTCGTGAAAATTCAATTGCACTTACCCGAAGCGACATACTCGTATCTGCTTTGGTAACACTGGCTGTCATAGGTTGTATCATAGGCCGAAGATTGCATGAGAGCAAACTTCTGGAGGTAGCAGTATGAACACATGTCTGATTCTGCCATATCCTCAAGATAGGTGACATTGGGGAAAGCAGCGATAACATCTAGTTATGCATAGTGTTAGTGATCCAACTTGACTTGAGGGGCTCAGTGGGATTGAGGCCTACCGTTGCAGTTGTCGCCCGTCTCAGGATCCGTGAAGCAGGATTGATTCCAGCCACTCCATAGCTTGTCAACGTATCCGAGTAGTGGAACTCCAGTGGTCAAATCTGGACTTCCGCTACACTCACTGGATACAAGTTCATGCAGGCTCTGTATGGAGGTTTTACAGCCGGCATCGCAAAGGAGATCAGAGTTGCTGGAGCTGCCTATGTACCCATTGATCATGAGACCCTGGGCACTATCATCACAGTTCACAACCTGATACAGAGTCTCCTCACAGTTCGATGGCAGACCAAGAGATGCCAGTGACCCATTTGGGAAAAGAGAGAACCTGTTAGCACAAAGAGTTATGGCCTTAGGCGCCAACCCGGCGGCCTGAGGCAGCATTAGGCACTACAGGTGCCTACGGTGGTGCCAGGCACCAAGATAGAGTAAACAAAGGATAAATGTGCCTATATAGGCACATTGGTAGTAGCCACGGGTATACCACCCTGGCTCAGTAGTCAATTTTACCTACGCATCCAATTCTTTAGTGCATTCTGACTTGTGATAAGCCTGTTATGCTTACAGAACCCAGTGAAATCAGTGCGCTTGGGGGCAAAATGACGATTGTCGAATACCGCGGCCTCTGTGAACGAAAAGAATTTCGAAACGACAGAGACAGAGATACCCAACCGAAGGAAGCTGAGAAATTTTGTATTTGCTTCCGCCATTTCACTTCTTTGGCAAGAGTATCTGGGAGAGAGGTTCGTGGAGACGACAGAAGAGAAGAGTTGGCCTTGTCCTGCCAACGTCTACTAGTGGGCTGCCAACTCATCTTCAAGACCATCTCATGTAGACATTGATCGTGTTTCCAATATTGCTTATAGTGATTGCTCACCTCTTTGCATAGCAACCGCCCAGGTGTTACCAGGTATCAAGGTAACCTTGCATAGTTCTCTTTGCCAGTCTAAATCGGACCCAATCTCAGATGGATATATTGCCAGTATTGTCAATAAGCTCGGGAATAGATGCCTCTCTGAGTTGAAAACACGGAGCTACTGCCATGCTGCAATGTAACTATTGAGGCAATACTCCTTTGAAATTAGTGCACCCAGGAAAAGGTCTGGCCGGTATGGTCGGGATCATGGTCGTCCACCTAAGGCTCCAAGCCAAGCCAACAGACGAACCTACCAATAAATGCCATGGGGCCTGTTGGCCTGGTCTTCGTTTCAATTTTGAAAGCGTCATCGTTGGTTTGGACAACCAATGAGCCTGAACTCCAGACCATGTAGTTACTGGCGCATCTGCTGATTCGGCTCGCATCCCCGGTGTGCTCCAACCGACGACGCCCCGAGATCCCGTTGCACGACCGGGAGGGTTGTCATGCGGGAACCTGGATATCCTGACAAGGGCCATGGGTCGTCCCTGGGCTCCTCTAGTGGGTCTTCCGAACTGTCACCAGTACCTACTGTACAGATGTAGGGATAATTCCGGACCGAGGCATTGGGGGCCAAAAACTTGCGCTTGTGGGTCGAATCGGTCTACGCCATCGCGGGCGCCTCGTCCATTGCATACAGTTACGATTTGCTTTCAGCATTGTTTACTTTCTTTGATTAACTCGTAGCCGTCCATGTCATAAATAACGTCCGAGTTCCCTCGGCAGTCTCAATACTTTGAGCCAACATAAACGACATCTGACACCTCGAAATGGCTCAACCCCTGGAAAGAGTGACCACATACTGCTCGAGTAACGGGAGCAGTATCAGCGAGTCAGACACTGGATGGTTAGGGGTTCAGCATTTGTCACTGATAATCGACGACGACAATGTAGAAGCCTTGAGGGACTTCCTGCGAAAAAGGCCAGATTGCCCTGGGTGGAGAACAACAAGGAACGAACACAATTGGCGATCAGGCTGGGGTCCCGTCGACTACGCGATCAGTAAACGCAGCTTAAACGTCTTTTGCGAGCTTCTTAAACTAGAAGAGACGTCTACGACGGCTCCACCGCCTCATCCTCATCGCCTTCATAAAGCCTGTAGAACCGGCTGCCTGGACATGGTACAGCTTCTTCTCGGCCGGTCTAAGAACTTGCAATCCGAGCTCACGCGAAAAGACGACACAGGAGCCACGCCGCTTCTCGCGGCCAGCGGTTTCGGTGGACATTCGGGATCAGAGGCAGTCATGCAGCTGCTGCTTGATGCGGGCGCAAACCCCCTCCAGGACATCTATACAGCGGGCCTGTGGCGAGATGGCTCAGATGAGCAGACAGAGGAGTTACGACGCCGACAGGGAATTGAATTACCCTTCCTTGTGGCCAACGCCCTTACGGCTGCCATGAAATTCGCATCGCCCCGTTTGATCGAACGCCTTCTCCACGCCGGTGTAGACTTATGCGCCGGCGGCTCCTACAGAATAGAGCGCTGGCCACAAGATAAGATCATCATTCATGTGACGCCTTTGCATCTGGCATGCGTTGAGAGCAGCATCGAGCGTGTCCAGACACTGCTACGTCTTGGGAATCCAAACGCATCCCGTATAATCGCGCAGCGAGATAGCATAGGCCGAACTCCGTTTCACTGGTCAGTGCTCGGAGATCAAAGTTCACCTTTGTTGGGACAGGGCCCCAGCCCGGCCCGAGACAAAATATTGCTCCAGCGTACGCAGTGCATCCAGGCTCTTCGCGTCTGCGACCGAGAAGCAACTTCCATCAATGCACAGGACCGGGATGGAAAGACGGCGCTGCATCTGGCCGCAGAGTCCTACTTCCCCGAGCTCGCAACTTGTCTGCTCGAACAAGGCGCTGACCCGAACCTAAAAGACTCGACCGGACGTACTCCTCTTATGACTTTGGTTTCAAGTGATACGTTCACGATGATACAGAAGCCTATCATTAATGCTTTGAGTAATGGAGTCGTTGATCTTGACGCAGTCGACGGTGATGGTAACAGTGCATTGCATCTCGCATGCAGCCACTACACGAAGCTCTGGATCGTCAGGCTCTTTATCCAACGCGGCGCTCTTTGTCACTTTACCAACGGCACCGGCAAGCTACCTCTACACAGGGTTGCCGCATGCTTGTGGCCACCCAGAGAATCTCTCGTAGAATTTGACGTATATCGCGACGTCGTTCGGTCTCAGGACCAAGCTATCTCTCTCCTCCTCGAGAAAAGTAGCGGCGTGTACGACATGAGCAGCAAGGACTCCTTAGGCAGAAGCGCCGCCGAAATATTAACCGAGACTCGGCTACGGGTTTCTAGGCACACGGCGCAAGAGGAGAAAGGAAAAGCACATTCGAAGCTGAACGGCATAAATCACGCACAAATCAGGGCGGGTTTCCAAATTATGCCCCCTGCGATGCAAGAGCTAGTTGAGGCCGAAAGTGGTGTCTGGGGACTACGTACCATAAGCAAAGAGATTCCTCTCTCTAGAGACTGGCACAGGGCACGCGGACGGGGTGGGATAAGGGGAGGTCGTGGTGGTCCAGCAGCACAGCCAGCTTTACTGAGAATACCTCGGCACCGCCGTCGAATCTCATCAGAAACGTACGGCTCTTGATCACGAATACTTCATAGTTGTCAAGTGATTAATTCTTTAATTATTGAAACCATGTTATGCCTTTTTACAGGGTAGTTATTGTAGCCTCTAACCCTTTGAACTCAAAGCTCGGCATTAAGACATAATAATTATAAACAAATGCCATATCGCTCGCTTTATTTTCTATAAATTTATATTTAAACCTTATACTAGCGCTGTAGTCACTAATTATATCTCGGCACGTGCCAGCTCGATACTAAGGCATTTTGTGCTGTTTTTGCTAAATAACATCTGGTATTTTTAAAGTTTGCGGCTTTTTTTACCAAGCTAGCGGTCCGGATTAAAAACGAATGAATCGGGGAAAACATTTTATAACTTAAAGAAAATAAAAAGAATATTTAAAAAATTAATAAATATTTATTAAAAATATATTTCGAAAGTAATTAATAAAAGTANCGGGGAAAACATTTTATAACTTAAAGAAAATAAAAAGAATATTTAAAAAATTAATAAATATTTATTAAAAATATATTTCGAAAGTAATTAATAAAAGTATTAAGTTTTTTTGGTAATCGTCGGCTTAAAAAAGTATATTACGTTTGCTAAAAAAATGAAAATAAANATTAAGTTTTTTTGGTAATCGTCGGCTTAAAAAAGTATATTACGTTTGCTAAAAAAATGAAAATAAATTTTTACGTTATTAACGATAAATTTTTAAATTTAAAATAATTTTAATTTTACTAAAAACCCGTAAAATCTTTAATTAATATTTATATTTATTTTTAAAAAACAAAAACAAAATTAAAGAGTTTAATATTAAAAATATAAATTTTATTTAATATAACCCGGATAATTAGTCTTACAAAATAAGTTAGTAATATTACGTTGTAAATTATACGTATATATATTAGTTTATTATACTATTTATATAGTTTTTGGATTTTAAAAATATATTAGCTAAGTCGAATAGCGTCGAAATAAATTTATATTATTAAGTAAAAACCGCAAGTTGTCACGGTCGGCGGGTGCGGGCAGTATAGGCGGTCGTATAGCAGTTTATTTTCTACGGTTCTGGCAAGGTTACGGGTAATTTTATTAATAAAACGTAGCTCGAAAAGCTATATCTTTAATTCAGGCAATAATAATAAAAATATTATTAGTTTGCGGGTTTATATCGGTTTACCCGGGCCGCTTATAACTAGCGCCCGGGGTTTATTTATTTTTTGTTTATAAACAGGGTTTAGCGCTGTAATAATACTCCTTTTTTTAAGGCGGAGTTTTTGCGATATATTCTCGTTTTTTTTTCGTAGTTTTATATTATCGTATACGTAGCTCCGAGCGCAATTTAGGTTTAGGCTTTATAATTAATATAAATGAAATCCTATAAATAAGTTGTTAATAGGGTTAATAAGGTCTAATTTAGCCTTATAATAAAAAATTAGCAAGGCTAGGCTTATTTAAGTACCGACGGTAAAAGTTATTTATAACTTTTTAAATATTTTCGAGCTAATCGGCAGGAGACTCCGTAAATTCGTCGTATTTTTTTTATTTTATAATATATTTTAGCTTAGGCCTTTTTTTACGGCCTCGGCGGTTTTAGCGGGAATCTAGTATTTTTTCGACGTTTTATTTTTTACGCTATTTATTTTAACGAAAAGCGGCGGGTTTTAACGTTATCCGGGCAGGGGATCGGTAAAATCGGGACGTAATAAATTTATATAAAAAACGGGATATATTTTTATCGATACGGGTAATTTTAAGCGGTAAGCGTACGGGCTAATAATTTTGGTAATTTTTTAGGGTCCGAGGTTTTTTTAGTTAAATTTTTTTTAAAAGCGGACAGTTTTAATATTCCGGGCGTTTAATTAAATTTTTTAGTTAATATAAAATTTTCGGGCGGGTCGGCGCTTCCGGTTAGCGTATTCTTTATAACGGGTTTATACGATATAAATCTCGGATTTTAGGTATTTATATATAATAGCTATTTTTAAAGCGACTTTTTTAATATTTTTGGCTGCGGGACGGGATTTAAACAAAGTAGGTTCGAATCCGAAACGGGGATAATATCCGTAATTCGCGAAAAACGGTATAATCTTTAAATTTTTGTTTAAAATATTATTAATCGCGAATTTAGCTAATAATAGCCAATATACCTAATGTTGCAATTATGCATAGATGTTAATACGGCATCGTTAAGTATATAAAAAAACGCTATTTAATGCAATTTATTGCATTAATTTAGCTACGATATTCGTTAAGATATCGTTAAGTTACCTTGGATGGTAACTTGGATGGCAGCCACGCTGTGGCTTGTCAGAACGCTTGTGGGACCTACCCTGCACCACCTTTGTGGCTGTAAAGTCTCAAAAGTGGCCGTGCACCAGTTTGTGGCCAGTGCGTACACCGGTGCGTAGGCGTGGGGCCAGC
>JACVEI010000041.1:93354-113278 GCA_018115615.1 Pestalotiopsis sp. DP-2020a | reverse complement strand
AAAAAAAAAAAAAAAAAAAAAAAAAAAAGAGGTCCTGGGTCCTAGAAGATCACTTTCTAGGTTTGGCTGGCAGGCATAAAAGCTAAAAAGATAGATCTAAAAGAAGAAGTTAGAACCATCTGCCACTTGAGACTTGTTCCCGGTCCGTCGAGGAGGTGAAATTGCATATGCAAAACGCCATGCTAGGAGAGGCGCCCCTTGGACGTTCGGCGTTGTTCCCTTTGAGATTCGGCGCCTGCTATTCGTCTGCTGCCCATTTTTCACATTTACATGACATAATAATATATCGCTTGCAGCTCTCATCCGAGTAATTCTTACGCTCCTTTATTATCCTTCCTACTTACTACAGACAGTGCCTACTTTTGCTTAACGCCGGGCTGAGTACTACCCTACCCGGTCTACCTTACACCACAACACACCACAGTGCATTGCACGCATCAGATCAGCCCCTGGGCCGCGGCCGACAATCCTGCGACGAGCCAGCTGCCCTGATCTGCAGCTCGAGCTCAACAGCCGGTCGGTTTCTTGGGGGATTTGTCGCATCGACATACAGTACACTACATTGTACTCCACGGCCAAGCACAAGACACATCTGAGATCTACTATTCTGTAGGACATAGCATACCTGTAGCTACGGTACAAGCATACTGTAGTACTTGATCTGCAGGTCGCTGTTTTTGAGCTCCTTCCGCCTTTGCTCTCGGTCTGTCGCACTCAAGACCGGCCAAACCAAACAACAAACCCCCATCAACCACACGCTTCATTCCCCCTTGCTCCTCGCGAGCTTCTCCTTTCTCCGTGTGTGCGCTGGACCTGCACCCCTTGCTCTCTACCAGTTTTTCTTTATCTTTTTTTCCACTTCCTCTTGCGACTTTTGTCCCAAGAGCCACAATCGGTTCCCCAACTTTTCCTTTCCCATTATTTCGCCCTTCCATCACCAATTCTTCGCGCCCAGCAGGGCCACAGCGGCAACGCTTCGGCGGCCATCGAAGACACAGTAGGCACTGTGTGAAAGCTACCTACGGCGCGGCCGACCGCCGGTTGACTGCCGATTGCGAATTTGTGTCGATCGATCCCAAGTCGCTTTTAGGTTCGACTATCCCCGGAGCCATCTGCCGTCAGGAACGACACCTTCCCTGGCGAACCCCCCAAGCACGAACCCCCGACCCAAGGACCCCCCGCTGGGAACAAGCTCGATCGTTCGACCGCATCATTCATGCAAGACTACGTTATTTTGCCGCAGTATCCCGGATGCCAAAGGTCCCACTAGGTAGATAGACTGGCCCGGCACATCGACTTTGTCAACTTGTCCATCCGCGGCTTTTCGAAAGCCTCCAGCCTTTTCCCATTGCTGCATACTGTCGAGCCGAAACGATCACTCCGACATACACAAACTCTACCAAAACCGACGACCAAATAATATCTAATGCGCAAGCCATTGGGGCGACATATTCTCCGCATAGCCACTTGTCTTCGACGTTCCGGTCATCCCACAAAATGGCGGAAACCATTAGTCAATCGTCCGCGACAGACATGTCCCCGTCCTCTCCGAAACTGCCAGGACGCGGCGCAAAGCTCACGATACCTGCCGCGGCTGTCAACCTGACTTCGACTGTCACGAGCCGGCTGCGGAATCAGTTAGGGCTGAATTCGCCTAGTCCTGTCAACCAGAACGGCAGCTTCGAGTTCGACCGGGTGATCAAGTCTGGCTACGTCCAGAAGCGCACACAGAAGACCAAGGTAGGCGAGGCACCTGTGAGGACCCTACACTTGTTCCTTTACTGACTCTGAATCGTCTAGGCATGGAAGCCGGTCTTTCTGGTATTGCGACCAAACACCCTCTCCTTGTACAAGTCGGACAAGGAGAGCAAGCTCCGCCACAAGGTCTACCTGTCTGAGTTGTCTGCAGCCACCCTTCTCAAGGATCCCAAGCAGAAGCGCCATAACTTATTTGGTCTCTTCTCTCCTGCCAAGAACTATCACTTTGAGGCGTCGACCGCGGAGGATGCGAAAGACTGGATAGAGCTCATTCGCCGGGATGCGAGGATAGAAGAGGAAGAAGAGGAAATGTTTCTGGCCAGTCCGATTGTGCGCCGCCAATCCTATGCTGCCGTGGACGTGCTGGGCAACAGCGCATCGGGCGCCCAGAAAGAAACGTCTATCGAGCATGATCGACACATTTCGTCTTCTCCCGAACCCACCGATATACTGCCGCCCAAGCCTCTGTCCTCGTCGACGAGAAGACCTTCGCATACCTATGAATCATCTGGCTTTTCGGGCAATGAGCTTGTGTCTCATTCGGACTTCTCCGACTGCGAAGCGCCCCGTCCATCGCGATCGATGTCGAACTCAGCAGGGCAGTTGCGACCTGTAATGGGTGGGAGGAATCTGAGCCAGCTGAGTGGTATCAACGTTGAGAATGATCCCGATAGGGTCGTTTGGCAGGGCTGGCTGCAACTTCTCAAACACAAGCGCGGCGTCAGGCAGTGGAAGAATTGCTGGGCCGTGCTTCGGCCTCGCAACTTGATCCTGTACAAGGACGAGGCCGAGTATACGGCCGCCTTCATCATGCCGCTGTCCACTGTCGTCAACACAGTAGATATTGACGCGCTCGCCAAGAACAAGCCGTACTGCATGCAGATCATCACGGACGAGAAGAGCTATCGATTCAGCACGCAAGACGAGGAGACGCTTGTCAAGTGCCTAGGGGCATTCAAGAGCTTGCTCTCGAGAAGGCGAGATCTGGAAGCCCGAGAAGCCCGACAGACGGCGACGACTGGAAGCAGCGGCGGAGCTTCATGAGTGGGACCCCCCATCGCGGGATGTTCCATTCAATTTCAACAACAAACATGATACCCAGGAGTTTAGTGAGAGTAACGCGTGGAGGCATCTGCGTTGTAGGCTCTGGAAAGTCTTTGATACGCAGTAGTTCTGGGAGGGAGAGTATAGAGCACACGTGGGCTCTTTGCTCGTGGATTATGATCATTACGAATTCGAAGCATAGATGTAAATACATACATTACCGTAGATACTACTAATACTCACAGGCTGGTCCTTTCTTTGGGTCTGCCGCTGATTCTTGACGTTATACAAGCATCGCAGCCAGAACAGCATAATGTGTACACACAGTCAGCACCTATATAATCATGGGCCAGAATCCCCTGGTTAAATAAATGAAACAATGATGCTGCGTTGGACGAACGGCTGTGGCGTAATCTTTACCCCACACAAGAACATGCGGCAGAAGGAAAATGATGGTGTGCTGCCAAGGGCCAAGGTCCAAAAGAAACTTCCCGCTGGATTTTCCCCATATACTCTAATACATTCCGGGGGCCGCAGGCCTGATTGAGTGAGGGTCACACCCACCAGCCAGACCACCATTAAATTCGGACCACCCAACCAAAGCTCCAACACCATCACACAGCCTATGTTGTTGCTAAGGCCAGGTCCCGTGCAAAATGCTCCAATCACATGTCTCTGTCATGCATCTGCACCTCGACCCCCTCCTCCTCGACCCTCCAAAGCAAACGTTGGAAATCCTGCTTCTGCTCGTAATTCGCCTCTACAGCAACGCGTGTAGGTAATGCACCTCCGGTAATGTTGATATGCAGCAAGGGTAGGATATCGTACATAGATTTCGACGCTAGCTCCGGAGCCCAAGACCACTCTCTCATCTGCGCGGCCGCGAATGAGAGCGCGACATGGCCCAAGAGCAGGTCTTGCTCATTATCAGTTCTGGGCAGGTGTCACCCCTGAGCAGGACGGCGTTCCTGGTCGCATAGCCGTCTATGCGATCGACTGGTTCGCCGTCGTCCAATTTCTTCCGCCTCTTCTTGATTCTGCATGCTCGTTCCGTCGCCTATCGTATGCCGAATGCTGGGGACAGGTCGGGTGCTGCGTGGGAGGCTGCCCGCTTTGGTATGGGTTGAACTGGATTAGATTATACTACCACATCGCATATTCCATGGTTTGTATAGCGCACTTGACCACCCCCCTCCCCCCGAGAAGGCAAAAACAAGGTCATGTATTAAAATGTCCCAACGTCCCCGTTGTTCGTTCCTGTCCCGCCTGAGCCTCCTTCAGCCTCTCGAGCCTCATGTCACCCGGTCTCACGTTTCCTACATGGTTGGCTGTCCCCTTATAGCTGCAACCAGTTTCTTTGCCACGCGCCCAAGGCAAGCAGCTATCGACCATTCAAACCCTCTATAGCCCGGGATTGGGTTCGAAAGTCTTGGCTCCTCGTGCCTGCCTTCTTGCCATGTTATAGCGGAAACCTGACCCTCCCCAGGAAATCGAACGAAGCCGTGTCTATTTCCAGCTCTTGCTTTACGGGTTTATATCATAACCCCCCAGCTGTTTTCCTCCTCCCATGTCATGAGAGGGAATCTCGGTGGAGAGTCTGTGATGATCATAAGATCCCTTCATTTCACTGCATGAGCCACAGGCCTCCTTTATACTTTGGCACAGCGCAAGCATATTTCTCTCAAGGTTTACCAGCTGAAATCACCACTCCGACACCCCTCAAAATTACTTTCACTCAACACTCAATATTGAAGAAAAAAGAAATATGAGGTTTGCTCCCATAGTCGGGGTTTCGAGCCTCGTGCTCGGGGTGGCGGCCCAGCAGCTCCCGCTGAAGACGGACAGCCGCTGGATCCTCGACGACGCGGGCGACCGGGTCAAGCTCCGGTGCATCAACTGGCCGGGGCACATGGAGGCCAACATCCCCGAGGGCCTGAACAAGCAGCCCATCGACTTCATCGCCGACTTCATCCAGCAGCAGGGCTTCAACTGCGTGCGGCTCACATACTCGATCGACCACGCGCTGGACCCGGGCGTGCTCGTCCAGGAGTCGTTTGCCGCCGGCGCCGCCAATGCCAACGTCTCGGCCGACGCCTTTGCTGAGATCTACGCCCAGGTCCTCGACAAGAACCCCTTTGTCGCCAACGCCACGACCCAGGACGTCTTTGCCGCCGTCATCGACGCCCTCTGGGACAGAAAGGTCATGACGATCCTCGATAACCATGTCAGCAAGGCTAGCTGGTGCTGTACGTAATTTTCCCCTCAATTTCTGGTTTTATGGTTTTCCTTTTATGATCACGTCACTTACATGTAATGCAAAAGGCGACCTCAACGACGGCAACGGGTGGTGGGACGAGGCCGAGGCCTACGTCGCGGCCAACAGCCGCTTCTTCAACACGCAGAACTGGCTCGACGGGCTCGCGGCCATGGCGACGTTCGCGACGGGCCACCCGGGCGTGGCCGGCATGTCGCTGCGCAACGAGCCGCGGCCGTACCCGGTGCTGCAGGACGTCTTCGACGGGCACGGCGCCTGGTACAACTTTATGCAGCAGGGCGGCGAGCGCGTCCACGAGGCCAACCCGGACGTGCTGGTGCTCGTGGGCGGGACGCAGTCGACGCAGGACCTGGCGTTCCTCAAGGCCAAGAACCTCGACTACTCGGCCTGGGCCGGCAAGCACGTCTGGGAGATGCACGCGTACGAGTTCAGCGTGACGTACGCGGCGGCCGGCGACGACTGCGACGCCAAGCAAGGGCTGTACGGGCTGTTCGACGGCTTCGTCCTCGTCCAGGGCGAGGCGTACACGGCGCCGCTGTTCCTCTCCGAGTTCGGCGTCCAGCTGAGCGGCGGCACCGGCGGCGAGTACGGCCTCACGGCCGCCGGCAGCACGTTCTACGACTGCATCAAGACGTACATGACGGGCAACGACATGGACTGGGCGCTGTGGGCCGTCCAGGGCTCGTACTATGCCCGCGACGGCGCGACGGATGTCGAGGAGACGTGGGGGTTTATGAACAAGGACTGGACGGGGCTCAGGAATGAGAATTTTACGGCGTCCATGGCGGATCTGTTCAAGGTTACGCAGGGTCCGTGAGACTGTGCCCCTGATGGGGGAGGGGAGAGTGTTGCGGCTGGGTTGATACCAGGAGGCTGTCTTTATTGCCCCGAGAGCGATGATCTCTTTTTTATTCTGCGCTTATATAATTTCATGATACCAGGTCAGATATAAATAATTTCCTCTCGTAGTAAATAATGATATCTACATAATCAAAGCAATTGGAAAATGTTGAAGAAGTGTGCAATGCGAATGCTGTCCGTAATGATCAATCCATCGCCATGCAACGAATGAATTGTTATGCCCGTCAACTCCTTGCTCCCATCTATATATCGCTATCCGCCGTACCGATTGTCTATAATCCATGCCTAGGTAGTTCAATAAGGTATGTATGATAGCCCTTGCGCTTTCAGGGCAGACACTGGATGTATATACCAATGCATATAGCCCAGTCTCTGTTCCGTTGCGTCGGGTCAGGCGCACGAGAAGAGGGAAGAAAACAGCATCGGCCAACTTGTTGTGGCATTTTCTAATATTCCCGTCTCCAGACAAAACTTGACAACCTCAGGCGCCGAAGCGTATTTCTGGGCTCGCACCGAACTTGCACCAGCGGCTCGCGACCCACGCCGCAAGGGTAAAGCAGGGAGGTACTCGTAAAAGAGCGGCCACGCTGTATCCGCCCAGGATCGCGAAGGCCTTGATGAAGACGAAGGAGAGCATGGCCGTCGTCACAATAAAGCTGTGGTATGGAAGGTTAGAACGAAAATGACCAACGAGAATACAGGAAGAATGGCGACGTACGAATCGACACGTTTTCGGCGCTGGAACTTTCGGATGAGTTTGTGGAGATGCAGGCTGATCGGGACGAGCCAGGAGAATGCCAGGCTTGATGCACTAGATGGCGCGATACTTGTAAGTGTACGTACAGCTGTGTCCCAGTATAGTCGCACAAGAGTGGGGCTAGCCTGGCTATATTGAACGTCATTGACTTACAGCCAAATTCTCATCGGACTGGATTCTTGCTCGACGATACAAGACACGATCATAAGAGAGATACATAAAGACCATAATGTTGTTTTCAGGAGGCGTGCCTGCAATATGGTTCCTGTTGTATAATGCCGTGAGGTAGGTGCATTGTGATTTGGATTCGTCGTCGAGTATGTACGCGAGATCAACCATGTTGCAGCAGCAACAGTATCGGCGGCATCATAAGACGATTGTAAGTGTGCTTCGTGGGGCTGACGAATGGTCGCAGGCATGTATGGCTCAGTGGCGTGAGCAGTCGTGACCAAGAACATGAAGAAAATGAATGCAGCGATGCGGGGGACACTGAAGAGGCCATCGGGTCCATGTATCCTAGAAAGCAACGCGCCGACCATGGCTGCGACTAAAAAGGTCATTGCAGACACTTGAGGGGAAAACAATACGCCAAATTGAAACTAAAAGACAAAGGATTACAATGCTGAGAGTTTGTGTAGGGAAAATGGTCTTTTCCTCGGTATAAGGTTGATGGGGGTGGTTATTCTGTACTGCTCTACTAACCTAGTGTATGATGGAAGATGGCATTTATGGACCGTTTTATTTGACTCGGGGAAGGGGCAGAAGGTCCCCAGAAACGAATAATCAGACCCACGAGAGCGGGTGGCGCGTCACCACAAAGTGCTTCTCATTGGTCCAGTCTTACGGGAGCACTGACCTGACATCAGGAATCTCCGCCTTTTCTGATACTAACAAATCAAAAGGAACATTCTTCTCATGCTCGTTGGCTTTGGATTTGCGCAGCCTGATTTTTTGGCGTGTCGTTCATTTGGCTTCCGACATCGTGGCTTAGCCTAATGTCTGCTCAGACTCCGCCTCGCCTTGCCCGGCTCCAATACTGGATCTTACAACCTGAGCCAAGGTTGCTTGACAATCTGGAGGCTCAACAATCAAGCAGAACCGCTACTTACAAACCGTTTGTGTATAAACACGTAGGCTCGAATGTGTAGGGAATGTGCACACGGTACATGTAGGGGCTTGATGAGTTGGCAACCTATAATGATACGGAGCCTCACTAGCCCTAGGTTGGTTTGGCGCTGGGTCCTTCTCGAAGTCTGGAACTCCTCTCAACCCAATGCATCGCAGCTAGACTTGAATTCTTGTTGAATACCTGGGTACTGTCTCTGCGAACTGTTCGTGCCCCATTTGCATGGGTAATCTTACTAGGTCTGAAGTGATCAGATTCAGAAAGTGCGATATAGATCTGGTTCTACAGAGACGCGTACCGGTGCGACAGTTCGCATCGTCGACAAGAAGCTCTAAAAACGAAATTGTCTCTCATCGTTTAGACTCTACCGAAGTACTGCAGTCTGCCGTCGGGGGTTTGAACAGGAGTCAGTCTTTGCAATCAAGGCATTGTAGAGTGTTGCGAGAAACGTGCCCAGATTACTATATTATGAGATAGATCCGAGTTTTTCAAGGCCGATATGGAGTGAGTCGCATATATGCCAGTATCAACTTGAAGGGTCGCAATTCCAAGCGTTCCACAAGCTAACAGCACGCGAGAAAAGAGGCGGCCTTCGACTTACAATCCGATTGGGAATTGGTTCATACGCCCTTTTCCGATACAAGACTAAATAACATTGGTCGAATGATGCTAAAATCATGGGAATTGGACATGGTCACAATTATGAAAATGGGCTTATTAAATGTGGAAAATCAAGACGGCCTGTCTTCACTTGTTCTTTAGGTAGGATGTGGTTGCTTCCCAGCAGGTAACCTCGAGAGGTTTTCGTGTAGCTTTTATTGCATGTGTCGTTCTATTCTGACCTGTTCCGGACTATCGATTTGATCTGATTCCTAGGTGGTGTGTATGGAGAGCTTGAATACAACTGAGAGGTTTATATTGGCCAGTAATGCCTATGAAGGCCGAAAATATAAAATTTCATGAACGGAGACGTTCAGGGCATATTCCAATGGTTCCCCCATGAAATATTAGGTATCATATCTGTGATATGTTGCCCTCATATGTGGAATTGATATGTAGCTGACACTCGTGATGAGAAAAGACTTAAGATGGGGGTGGGGAGGTCCGCCTTATGCCATGGCATTACACGGACATTGTATTTCCATGTTCATATAATATCCTTCTTACTTCCGACCGATGAATGCATCACCGAAGTGGCCTACACCGCCAATGGCTTCTTCAAATGTTATCTGAAGTGCTGTCGTTTACCTTTCCATCTCTTCTTAGGTAGTTCGTTGATCATAATGTTTGTGTAGCTAGAATCCCACCTTGTTCTTGACATTGAACATGACTTCACTATAGAAGTGAATCAAACCCGATTTCGCAGCCGATCTATAGAATGCCTATACATCTTGAACTTCCAGCAATGTATTCCTTTTGAACACCCCATCCGAAAGACAGGTATTAGCGATCGGCCCAAGTATCCCAGGTACATCCCACCATACGCCAAGTCCGTTGCAGTATTTCCTTTCACACCATTTCCACCTCGCCTCGGTCTCCAATCTCCGGTTGAGCTGGGACATCCAAAAAGCCTTGCCCAGAAATCGCTTGAGAGAAAAGTCGAGCCAGAAGTGATTCTGCGCCGCCCAGAGGAAGCTCCGGCGCTGCGCTGAAATTGCACCAATGGCTCGCGATCCACGCCGCCAGGGTGAAGCATGGCGGCACCCTGATAAGTGCCACCAAGCTGTACCCGCCGAGGATGGCGAACGCCTTGATGAAGACGAAGGATAACATCGCTGTAGTGACGATGAAGCTGTATCACATATTGTCAGGGTCAGACAGCTCATATGCTTGAGTACAATAAATATAAGGCATTGACGTACGCATCGGCTCGTCCGCGATTTTGAAACTTCCTTAAAAGTTTGTGGAGTTGTAGGCTGATCGGTACCAGCCAGGAGAATGCGAGACATATAGCTCTGAACATAATACTTGTAAGCAAGCGTAGTGTATCCCCCATACGTATGTGGGACAAGAGAGCCATGCCAGAATTGTTGACTTACAACCAAAGGCTCGACGGGCTTGGGTCTTGTTCGATGATAAAGGAGACAACCATCAGAAATGGACAGATGGACCATAACACTATCCCCAAGGTGCGCACTTGGCACGTGTCCCAGACAGCGATTGCAACATGGCAAAGAATGGTCATGGTGCTTATAGTGATTGCTTTGATCATGGGGTATGCAGTGGAGAGCCAGTGAGTATGAGTGGCGGGAGTGGCTACGGTAGAGCCAGTCTGCAAATGTTCGATAGGAGTTTGCTGGCCTGGCGGAGATATTGTATTGACAGCATGGGCAGTGCTGGCGAAGTAAATTAACAAGCACAGTGTTACGATGTGAGGGAGATCATGGCGGCGCTTGGCTCCGAGCAGGGTACTGTTTCTGAGACTGATCATAGTTTTCTTGTCTGAATAGGAGAGACTCGAGGTCGTCGAATGGCTTAAAAAGTAAGGTGAAAGGACGAAGTGAGCTGCAAAGGGGTTGGATCGAGAGCTGCACGACTGTGTGTGGCTGACAGGAAATACTCAAGGCTAGCAAGTTGGTGTGTATCTCGCACTGCAGCTTTATAATACACCTCTCGTTTCGCCGTGGTAGCTGCTGCGTTCTCCAGTCTGGTGGCCTTTAGCAGACAAGAATAAGACAGATCAAAATCGTAAGTAGAGATGGAAGACTATCAGAGTAGATTTGGCAAAAAATATAAACAACACATTCACAAGCCATGGGAATGGTATTGTCCATTTATACAAACCTTACGGTTCTAGCTGCCGGCCTATCTTCAATAAATCACTGCGGTCAACCTTCGGGTTACCGGGATCAAAAAAAAGGTGGTGCCGTGCGGTGCCACTTTGGTACTAGTAACCACATTGTTATTTGTCGTTTACATGAATACCCCACTCGCTCTATTGATCCTTGCCTACATCAACTAGATATGACCCTAGGCAGTCTGCTTGGTACCTACTATACGCGCAAAACTTTTCCTTCCTGCTGCTACGACATCTCGCATTTGACCCCCAAGTCTGCATTCTATTGTATATTTCGTAGAGTCTATGGGAATGAAATGGAATGGCCTGGTACCCTACTGCCGCAACTCGTTGTTCTCTATTTGTTCACCTGGGCTTACTCCGTACAAGCAAGATACAATTGCGATATGAGCCTTGGGCCCCAGCTCACGACAGCAATGTCCACCCTTGGCTTCGTGCACGAAAATCTCGGATTTTTATGTCAGTCTATTGGCAGTTGTGAGGTACGGCACCGGCACTATTACCTACGAACGCCCTGCAACAAACAGAACAAAAAGGCTAGCTTGCTTGGATTCAATGCGGCACTCTGGGCCACTTCTTAAACTGGTGTTTCTGTTCCTCCCAAAGGCACTAGGCACTGTGGAAGCCTATGCGATCTCCTGTAAAGCCTAGGTTGAAGGTAACATCCCATCCGTTGCTGAGGTCGAGTGTCAGCAGCACGCACTGCATCCGATCTTATGGCTAAGGTAGGCTGGTCGTAGAGCCACCGAAACGTTCCCGTCATATGTTATTAGACAGTATTGTGACTATAAACACATGGCTTCACGCTGCTAGTGCACTCCGAGTCTATGACCCCACACATTACGGATTTCACCCTTTTTCTGTTTCTGTAGTATCCTTCACGACGTACTCTTGTACCGCGGACAGTGTTTTTGGACAGTGTTTTTGGACATTGATCTGCACGGTGCTCAAATCGTAACATAGGATATATACATCGTACCTAGGCTTACGACCGATAACATTAGGTAGCCGTAGGCCAGCCTACCCAAGGTTCAAACGTATACCCGTAAGTTGCAAGCTGCACTTCCTTTATGCCTGAGAACCCCCGGATCGCATTTACAGTGGTCTGAATGGAAGAAGAAACACGGGCTGAGTTGATGATTATCGGATTTACAACATTCTAGAGTCCGTCGTTGTGACCTTTTTTGAACAAATGAGTCCAGCAATCCTTGAAAAATTCAGCGTAACGACTCAGCTCTAACGCTATAAGCTAGTTGCTGCAACCTTTTTATAGGCCTTCATTCAAGGATCTGACGGAATGTAATTTACTCCAGCCCGAAGAAGGCATCATCGAATTGTCCCATACCGCCATCAGCCTCTTCGAAGAATAAATCGTTGAAAGTGCTGTCGTTGACCTCCCCACCTCCCCCAAGGCTCAAGTCCAGGTCCATCTGATCAGCATTGCCGCCGTCGATATTACTCAAATCATACATGGAGTCTTGGTTTCCTGCTGGGGGTGCGTTTTCCGCGGGTTTTACCTGCGTCGGCCCCGCGGCATTGGCCGGGGCAGCATTAATCGAACTGCTATTGATATTGTTGTTTTTATCCGTCGCTGTTGGATCACTTCCCAAGTTCTGGTTTGTGAATGCAGACATATCAAACTCTTGCATTGGAGCAGGGGGTGCAATTTGCGATAGCCCGTCGGCCGGAGGCGCAAGCGAAAACTCCATGTTCGTGAAGTTGAGCTCACCACCAGTCATGTCGGCAGTCGCAGCACCTCCTGTCGGAGGCAGGGCAAGCATTGCGTCAAGAGAAGCATCCTGAGCAGCCTGGGTGACAACAGGTTGTGGTGGAGGGACCACTGCCTTTTGTACCGCTGGCGCCATCATTGACGCCTGCGGTATTTGCGGCGGTGGCACGGGCGTAACTCTGTTCACGTGTGGCGGCTTCGGGGACTGCTTGATAGGAGGCGTCGGCTTCGTTGCTGCCGAATGCTTTCCGGAAGCAGCTGAAGCGGGACGCGGTGAAGGCGTAGGAGGTTTCATATCTGTAGAAAGATCCGGCACATCTGCAGAGAGGCCCATGCCCATGTCAGGGAATGGAGCTCTCTTGGTCTCCTCACGGGCGGGCTGGAAGTTGATGTTTGTGTTGACGGTATGGGCAGCTGCCGAGGGCATATTCATCATCAGCGCTGCCGGCTGTTGGGGCTCCGGTGCCATGGGAGCAGGCGGAGCCACAGGCGACGGAGGGACGACGGGAGCCCGAGCCGCTTGCAACTTTTGCAGATCCCGTAGGAGAACCGCCTTTGCTCTCGTCTGCCATCATTCGTTAATCGCATGCCGTGCACTAGTATTCGGGTCTGACCACGCACAATCTCACTCTCCAGGTCGTCTAGAGCATAGTGATATGTCTTCATCGTCTCCGGCATCTTAGTCCGCAACGCAGCACTCGCAATAGCCCCATTTCTAGGCCCGTCTACTTGTGAAGCCTTGACAGCCGTACCAGTCTGGACTAACTACAATCATTCGTGTTAGTAAGATACCGTCCAACAGTCTCTGTAGAATACATACCACTTCGCTGAACATGGCCTGGAGGACGTCCAGGGGATCTTTGGCTGGTGGTGCCGCCATGGCGGATGATCGACGCACCTGCACGCCTGGCGAAAAGGGGACGAAAAGGGCTGCTGTCTCTTCAAATCTGGGAGCAGCAGCTAATCGAGGAAGGGCAGAAGTGAAGAAAGTTGGTTTGGATTACGTACGCAGTTACAGAGTCACCTGCAAGGGCGTGAGCGAGGTCTGGAGTGCAGGGGACCAACGCAGCACAGGCAAAGAACCGGATGGAGTGAAGTTAAGAATAAAGTTAGAGAGCGCCTGTGCGGGAGACCCGATTTTAGCACGATCGCTAAATGTCACGCTACAGAGAAACGTGTGTGACTTTGGACGGGGTCGGCCCCACGTCTATTGCTTGTACCTGACCCTGAATTCCGCCAGATCGCCGTGGGGAATGGTCAAGGCTAATTTCAAACCGTGCCTGGGTAGCCGCCAGCTGTCATCTGAACATTTCATGGTCGCGGTACAATAGGGAAGAGGGCCGAGTTTGGATAGGGACACGTCCTCTGTCTCCCTCATTGCCGAATCCACCTAGAACACTTCTGGAAAGAGACGAGGACACCCGTCCGTCTGGGAGACCTCACGCTGGTTTGCTGTAGAATCGCGGGCGATGCAATGGACAGTTTGTCTGCCAGTCGCAATACGGAGGGCATAACACCTGGGCGCTTGATACGCAAGCACCCTGTAAAACAAGATGAAGGGTCGCCGTTGGTGCCGCAGCGGAACTTCCTGCCTCGCAAGTTACGCAAGATCCGTGGGAGTCAGACTTGCAAGCGTCCATGGAATGTGCCGTACGCTCAGATATGTTGCTATGGCATCTGTTGTAGCACTCTGCAAGGATTGGTCTGGGAGACAAGGGTTGGCGGGTGATGTAGATGTGAGCTGTCCTCGAGGGGAGCGCTTCTTCTCTGATTGAATGTACTGTACAGATATTTCAACAAGCCATTGTCCCTGATCTATATCCACGAATCGTACATTCTATCACGAAATTACAGCTCAGATATTGGGATTATGGGAACCACGAGGTGACATTAGTTAATGTATTTCTGGCGGTTCGGCGGGAATGTACCGAACCAAGTCTCTGGATCTCTCTCTACTCTGACCACCCCACACCTATAAATGAACCTTATCAATGTCGATGGCACTGCGCTATCGACGTGTTTGAAGATGTCCATTGTCAGTCTATACCAAACGACTGTCTTGAAAGTATTCATGTCATACAAAGCTCTCCATGTTTATCTCTAATTATTTGGCATACATAGCAATTGGGAGGCATGATGCTTGGTGCATGAATCCGGGTTCCTAGTGATGGACATGGCACGCACTCAACAGGGTTTGCGCCCAGGATTATTGTACCATTAATATGGAAAGTGATGCGAATGACAGTGCGGAATTATAGTGAGTGGAAACTACGAGACGAACGGCTTGACGATGACTATACCACAACTCTCGATCGTTCCAGAGGCACTGTTACTATATAGTGTTCGTCCGTTTTCTGAACCATCTGAAGCAACTGCCCACACGCACACCCCAGGTGTCAGCTTAGAATTACGTCTCCATATTTTGTCGCCTACTACCACGCAAGCCCCTCGCTAGGCGGGCGGAGGGTTTGGAGGGGAAGCATCTCAACCCTCCCACTCCCACCCAAGCTCCTGGCTAGGTGTCCTAGAAAAGGAAACCCAGGGACCAATTTGTGGCTCCTCTGCCTACCCGCCCGGCGTCAATCCCCCAAGAAACCCAAAGCTCACCCGCCGTCCTGCGTGACAAGACGTTCCGTTTGCCTCTCTTCTCCTCTCCTTTCCCATCGTCCAAACCGGCAGAGAAAACTCACGTACCCGGTGAATTGTGTGTCAAAACCCGGGGGACTCCTCCAAGGCAGTTTTCCTTTCTTCTCTGTTCCCTCGCATTGTCCCTTTTTTGGTCGTATCCCTTCTTCGTCGCCGCCGCCGCCGCCTGTTACTGCATAGCAAGGCGCCTCCACTAAAATACTCGCGTGGTTGCCTCCGTCGTCGCCGTCGCTCGTCGATTGACTCTGCTGCTGCTTCACTTTCCCTTGTCAACCCGCCGTTTGACCCGGTAAAACTCACCACTGGGCCTGCTGTCCAGCCGCTGCTCTCCTGTTGTTGTTGTGTCCTCAATTCTCCTAGAAAGCAGACCAGATCGCATCGCATCGCATCGCATCGCATCGTTTCGGCGTTGGCGTCCTCTTCGATTACTTCGAACAGCAGCATTTGACACTTCCCTTTTCTTCGGGCTCGCATCGTATCCATCTTCGTCGACCTCCCAGCGTAAGCGCTTTATCTGTCACTTGGGCTCACCGCTGTCATTCCCGAGGCTTCGAATTCCAAGAGTGCACCAGAACCACATTTGCGATCGAACAATTTGACTGCCAACCAAGGACTCTTGTTGTTGCTTCGCTCTCATTAGATTAATTCAATCTCCTGGAGCCCCGCCGCGAGCCTAGGTCTGAACCGGTTGCAGAAGCTGCAATTCGTCACTGTCTCTATCTCACAAAGCGAAATCGTGGTTTTGAGCAGTCCTGCCTGATTGTTCACCCCAGCGAATTTCAGGTCGCGACAACCGTTTGCGACTTCGGATTCTTATTGGCCCACCGCCTCCCACCTTCACCCGCCAATCTTGCTTTGCGCGCTGAGCTGTCGGGTTTCCAGCAACGCTGAACCGCCCAAAGGAATAATCCTGTGTCACATACTCAACACCACATCGCAACTCCACGAAATCGCATCTCCGACAAGATGGCTGAGAACGGACCGCCCCCGACCTCGAGCCAGCTGCCGCCTCCGCCCCAGCCCAATGCTGGCGCTCCTGGCTTCGAGAATGGCCAGAATGGCCAGTCCAACCCGGCACACATGCCGCCTCCGCCGCTGCACATTCCGCAGAACACGAACCCCATCCCGACCGCCATCACCTCTCCAATGTCCGGCGACCAGAGCGGCATGATGTCGCCCACCAGCGCCAGTGCCTTTGCCCGCCGCATGGCACCCGAGCCTAACAAGCGAGCGCTCTATGTCGGCGGGCTCGACCCCCGTGTTACAGAAGATGTTCTACGCCAGATCTTTGAGACTACTGGCCATGTTCAGAATGTGAAGATCATTCCCGACAAGAACGTGAGTTGCCGCCCCCCTTGTCGACCTGGAACAGCTGCACTTCTCTTGCTGTGCACACGGTTGCGATACTGAGCTAATGGAGAATAGCAAAAGGGCTTCAACTACGGATTCATTGAGTACGATGACCCTGGTTCTGCTGAGCGTGCTCTGCAGACTCTGAACGGCCGCCGCGTCCACCAAGCTGTAGGTGCTCCTTCCCACTACCCTCGCCCGTCCAATTTGCTCAAATCTCGAATCTAGGAAATCCGCGTCAACTGGGCTTACCAGTCGAACACGACCAGCAAGGAGGATACGTCTGGCCACTTCCACATCTTTGTTGGCGATCTCTCCAACGAAGTCAACGATGAAGTCCTCCTCCAGGCTTTCTCCGCGTTCGGCACCATCTCCGAGGCCCGTGTCATGTGGGACATGAAGACCGGTCGTTCTCGCGGCTACGGGTTCGTTGCTTTCCGCGACCGCGCTGATGCCGAGAAGGCCCTGAGCTCCATGGACGGAGAGTGGCTCGGTTCTCGAGCCATTCGCTGCAACTGGGCGAACCAGAAGGGACAGCCCTCGATTGCCCAGCAGCAGGCCATGGCCGCCATGGGAATGACACCCACGACTCCCTACGGACACCACCACTTCCCCACGCACGGTATCCAGAGCTACGATATGATCGTGGGCCAGACCCCTGCCTGGCAGACGACTTGTTACGTAGGAAACTTGACGCCCTACACCACTCAGAACGATCTCGTCCCTCTCTTTTCGAACTTTGGTTATGTGGCAGAGTCGAGAATGCAGTCGGACCGTGGATTCGCGTTCATCAAGATGGACTCGCATGAGAACGCCGCCATGGCCATCTGCCAGCTGAACGGATATCAGGTCAACGGACGTCCCTTGAAGTGCAGCGTAAGTTCATCTCAACTATTCTAGCCAGGCGAGACAATTACTGACAACAAGTAGTGGGGTAAGGACAAGACTCCCAACTCGGCAACTGCTTCTTTCGACCCATCCCAGCAGGCCTACAGTCCCCAGAGTGCTCACGCTTCTGGTGGCTACCCCGGAACGCCTTCTACTTACTTCCCTCAGTATGGTGGTGAGTCAATTACAACTACCATTCCCATTCTTTCAATCTTTTAACAACGATCAGGTCAATATGGCACGCCCGTAGCTCAGCAGCAGCCATACGGTGGAGCTCCCGCGCAGTCTCCTGCAGGCTACAACAACCAGCCCATGGGCTACGGTGGTCCTCCCAGCGCTGGTGGCTACGGCCGTGGCCAGCAAGGTCCTAACCAGCAATGGTCCTCACCGCCTCCGGCTCAGAATTTCAACAATGGATTTCAAGGGTACCAGGGCTAGGAGCCTACTACATCTAGAAGGTCTTCAATATCGGTCCATTTCCACGCCTGCGCCCATGGACTCGAGAATTAGGTTTCTAGGAGGAGGAGGAAAGGCCTGAAACATGATGTTCCTATGTGCTCATGATATCCTTGACTGTTTTTTTCAATGTTTCGTCAAAAAAAGCATTTCTGCAGAGGATCGAGATGGAAAGACAGGCCAGACTTGGAGGATCTGTTTTTCCTTCTTCTTCTTTTTTCTTCTAGTTTCGTATTTCATTCTCTGATTTTGCATTTCTCTGTCTTTTTGAAAGCAGTACTGTCAACATCATGAATGCTTGACGGGCTGTTATTTCGAAACAAAAACCTTGGCTTTCATATTCCTTTTCTTGATACGATACCACTCAGCACGTGTGGGATTTACAGATGATACGATGTTACGCCGATATTTCTTCTATGTTCTGCATTGTTCCCTCCAGATATGCTGGAATTGGGCGGATATATGCTCTTGGTGGCAGCGGATGCGCGAAGCGATGGCCTCGATGATATTGGTCGGGCATTTACGAAGATTTGAGGGTTCAATATCAATGGGAATGATGGGAAACTTGAAGATGGGCCCCGAAAAAGAAGGACAGTCGTTGGTCTGAGCCTCACAAGAGAATGGGGGGAAAAGAAAAGGAAATACAATATCCTGTTCCAGGTATCTGTGCTTGTCCTAGATTGCAGTTGCACTCTCAAGGAGTGATCATTCGCAATTGTGGGTGTATTAATACATGTGACCATGCCAGTGTTCACAAATGGTGCCAAGTTGAATTATGGCATCAAAAGTGCATATTACATACAGTACATCACATGCACAGAAGTCTGAGGGATACTATGCTCTGTGTAGAGATGCAGAACCCGATATACCAAGGTGTGTAGATACCCCGTATCATTGTGTCGTTGTGACATTAGACAAGCAAGTGCCTTGTTGTGCTTTGACAATGGGTGTCTTGATTCAGGTCCTTACCAACCGCGGATGGGATCTCCGTGGCTAGCCCAAAATGTACTGTCTCGGGACATACATGACGGGTCACTATTCATTCAGAGATCAGTCGAGTCAGCGGCAGAACAAGCGTCACCCTCGACGCTCTGCGCTATTCACGAGTCTCTGTGGCAGAAACCTTTGTTATTTGTCTTGTATGTAGGCTTGGTGTCCATCAAGAGAAGAGAAAATTTCAAGCGTGGAAACGCATACCATGGGAAAAGCATATGATTATTGGGGAAGTTGTGACAATCCAGTTTGGAGTTGACATTGGGCTGCTTACACATCTGCTCATCGCAAGTGGTTCCTGCTACTTACTACCTAACCTAGTCGCTCAGCGTTACATCAAAGTAGGTAGTAGTAGTAGCAGCAAACATTGATGGTTTAGATGATGGCAAATCGCAGTTGCCGTTGTTTCCAGAGGCACTTTTGCTTTCGAACTTGTGACAAGCTTCATGTTGGGCGTCCTACCTATTTGTCCTAGTACCAGAATCCGCCCTTGTTTCCTACGCACTTCCTACACCAGGCCACAGCCGGATCGTCAGTCACACGCTTGTACGAAGTGCCGCTTCTGGGTGCAAGCATGTCACTGGCGGGTCGTAATCTCTCTTGGCAATCGCAACAATAGAAGGAGTCTCTTGTTTGGGTTTTCGAATTCATCGGCTCGAACAGATTATATCACGATGCTAAGCACATTTTGGTGATCAAGGTCTACCTACCTGCATGCCATCTACCCATCGTACATGAATTATTTACTGCATGGATAGGGTACCTGACGTGACCATAAGGCATCATGATCAAATCTAATCCCCACAGTTCATCGTTGGACCGACGGCTCCAAATTCCCCTCCATTTGTCTGCCGCCGGGGCCGTGGCTGGCTGGGTGGCTTTTTTTGGCTGTCGGTGGTGGTACCTACGACGATTGAGCAGCTCCAAGGCCGCACTACCTAAAAAGCCAACCTACGAGGTATCCTCCAATTGACCTGAGCCGTGCAAGGGAGCCCAAGTCAAGTGCAGGGTCACTGCCTCCTCCCAAAAGCCCATCCCATCATCTGCCTTGGTGGGCAAGCAGCAACCCACTCACCCACCACCAGAACCAGAAACCCCCCCGACCAAGAGCCTGACGTAGAAGCCAGGCCAGAGCCAGGGTCCCGAGCCTGACAATCAATCACCAAGCATTGATCTCTCTTGGGCGGGAACAACAGAAGCAGACACGACACTGCAACGCGGCGCAACCTTTTTTTTTTTTTTTT
>JACVEI010000041.1:59530-83933 GCA_018115615.1 Pestalotiopsis sp. DP-2020a | reverse complement strand
GGGGGGGGGGGGGGGGGGGGGGGGGGGGGGGGGGGGGTCCCCGACTACGACAAAGGGAAACCCTCCGAGGTCCTTCCTCCCTCCCCTCCAAAGAATGTTCCGACATTCAGCAGTCCATCTCTTGAAGCCACATGGATGGAAGCAACAGGCGATTTGTTCAAGTACAATTCTGACATGTCCTTCAGATATCCAGGCTGTCGGTGACAAGGCTCTCCTCGAGAAGTATGGCCTCAAGGACAACGATGCCATCCTGGCCGAGGAGAAGCACATTCCTATCTACGAGGACCTGCTGAGCAACTACGACGCCAAGCTGATTGCCGGTGGTGCCGCCCAGAACACCGCCCGCGGTGCCCAGTACATCCTGCCCTCCAACAGCGTCGTCTACCTCGGCGGTGTCGGCGACGACAAGTACGCCGCCACCCTCCGCGACGCCGTCAAGCAGGTCGGCCTCCGCGTCGAGTACCGCATCGACCCCAAGGTTCCCACCGGACGCTGTGGTGTCGTCATCACCGGCCACAACCGCAGTCTCTGCACCGACCTGGGTGCTGCCAACCACTACGACCTCGAGCACTTGAAGAGGGAGGACATCTGGAAGCTGGTCAAGGGCGCCGAGTACTACTACGTCGGTGGTTACCACTTCACTGGTAAGTCGAGGTCCCCGTATATTCGGAGGGGATCGCCAGAGTCGCAATGCTAACACCACGAACCAGTCTGCCCGGCCGCCATCCAGACCCTCGGTGAGGAGGCTGCCGCCAACAACAAGGTCTTCATCGTCAACCTTGCTGCCCCCTTCATCGCCCAGTTCTTCAAGGACCCCCTCGACGAGTCGGCCAAGTACTGGGACTACGTCATCTGCAACGAGACCGAGGCCGCCGCCTACGCCGAGTCTCACGGCCTCAAGGTCGCCCCCACTGACATTGCCGCCATCGCCAAGCACCTGGCCAACCTGCCCAAGGAGAACACCAAGCGCCCCCGTATCGCCGTCATCACTCACGGCACTGAGCCCACCGTCGTGGCCCAGCAGGGCTCCGACGACGTCAAGTCCTTCCCCGTCCACGCCATCAGCGAGGAGCAGATCAACGATACCAACGGTGCCGGCGATGCCTTTGCCGGTGGTTTCGTCGCTGGCCTCGTTCAGGGCAAGACCCTGGACGAGTCCGTTGACATGGGTCAGTGGTTGGCTCGCCTCAGCATCCAGGAGTTGGGTCCCTCGTAAGTATCACACATGCTTGTTCGCCATGTGCCGAAATGCTAATATATTATCTATAGTTACCCCTTCCCCAAACAGACTTACGCCAAGGCATAAACAGCCTGACGTATTCTGTGCAACAACGGCGTCTTCAGGGTCTTGGAAGGATACTCTGATGATCTGCTTTGCATTAATATTCAGCAGAGGTTCAAGGGAAAAAAAAGCTCGAGGCTCGAGGCGCAGATTTGGTTGGTGTTCCGAGGCACCTGCTACGCGGTCAACTAGAGACTATTTTCAACACAGCGATAGAGCCTGATTGCCTTGATTGAGTCACGAGTGTTTGGCGTTCCGAGATACAAAATGGGTTTCAACAACAGGGCATTTTCAACGAGCATTTTTGTTTTTTTTTTGTTTTTTTTTAATCTTTGACGGGAGAGGGGTTCATAGATGATGTGCCTTTTGAAAACACATGACATGAACCATGTCACACGATACAAAAAGAATATACACGCCTGCGAAAATGCAGGGATAGTCTTTGCGCACTATTGTTGTGTTTACCTTGACCTCACTCATTATCGGCGTTTGTACGCATATTCACACATGTCCATGTCAAAAAAAATACGAGCACGAACATGACTAATTCAGAGACTACCTGCTGCCTATGGCAGAAATGCGCATCGAGAGGCGGGTGGCTCTCCTAGCACCATCCGCGGCTGTGCCCAGGGACTGAGTCGACTGTCCATGACGGGATGTCTCAGACGATGACAGACCTCCTCTCCCGATCAGACGATAGATAGGCTTTCGGGGTCAGGCTAGACATTACATTATCATGGCAGAAAACATGATTCCTCCTCCTTCTCTTCCTCATCGCTCTGTAGATGAATGCTGCTCTTCTCATTCCTCCTCAATAAAACGACCGAACAAGCATCTCAGGTTGGCCAGTAAGAAGAAACATTCCTTTTGCTTTTCATTATTGCTGCCCTGCTCATAGTGTAACCATATCACCATTGCTGGGCTTCAGTTGACCGAGGGCGGTCTACAGAAACCGCTTGACAAGACCAGGGCTAACAGCTGGCTCACGGTGGGCACAGAACATGATACAATGCCACAGCAGATTATGGCATCATGAAAGTCGTCGAGAACTGATCTGCTCGGTCAGAAATCATCTTGCGAGCCTGAGCGCGCGCGGGGTGATCGTCCACTGTAAAGTCGATCGTAGTAGACCTTTGCAACTGGCTCGCATGTATCGAAATCGAAGGGATCGTGATTCGGGATCGGGGCCGGACAGCACAGGTCTCACGCTCGTGAAGAGCATTGTTATGGATCGAAGGCACTGACAGCGGCGGATCTGAGAATGAATTGCAACCGCCGACTGACGGCAACAAGGCACGAGGAAAGATCAAGCCCTCGACGCACGAGCGGAGCAAAGAAGCTGGAGGCTATTCGTCGAGGACTTCATCTCAGTAGGCTTTGGTCCTCTCCGTAGGACAACTCGACAGTAACTGTCGACATTCCGTCTGGCTATTGAAAGCGTCGACTGCGGAACTATCATCCATCCACAAAAATGGGTTTGTGTCTTGAACGCTCGTTCACTGATGAATAGATCGCTTTCTGTCGGATTCAGCCATTGCGGCTTCCAGCACTGCTCTATCATATGCTGCGATCGAGTCTCCAACGCCAGCACCCAATTCCTCGAGCCTGTTACGGAAGTGAGTGGGATCTTCGCGATTGTTGACGCTTCCGTTTCGGCCAAAGGCAGTGGTAGCATCGAAATTGTTGCCATTGCAAGCAACAGTACCACGAGGGGCTCCTACTGCAGCCGGCGTACTGGCCCAGAGACCGCTTGGGCTGGAGAACCCAAGAGACGTGTCATTTCCGGAAAGCGACGAGAACTGCTGGGCAAAGGTCGAGTCTCCAAAGGCTGGAGACCTTGCAAAGTTGTTGTAACTGGGCGCTTGCTGGCTTTCCTGGTGTGAAAAACCATAAGACACACTGTTCGGACCCTGGCCTTGAAGTTGTGCTCCATTCCTTGCAGCGATCGAGTTGTGACGGCCTTCGTTGGCCAATCCATTCTGGCTTTCGCCAAGTTGAAGGTTCGTGAAACCTTGAGAGATTGAATCTTTTCCTTGTCTCATGCTGATGGAATTGGTCATACTTGCCAGGGGCGAAGAGATTGAAGTCTTGCTGCGGTGGCCCTGCTTGGAACGGACGCCGTCGGTGCGGTCGGAATAGACCGGTTGTCCGTAGGCGTAAGTGGGCGAATACGAGTTGCCAACCGCGGGAGTTCCATATTGAGCGAGCAACGCAGACTTGAGATTATCAAGAGCTGCCGCCCGCTGATCTGCCGAGTAAGTAGGACTGTCCAAGGCTGGAGCTGCTGAGGGACCTCGAGCAGGAATGGAATTTGTCTGTGTCATTTCAGTGCGGGAGCCGTACTGCCCATCATACATGGGGAAGGGATTCAGGGCATTATTGTAGTTGGCAGCATTTGGGCTCTTCTCGCCGGGGCCCATAGACACAGTCCCATTCTGAGCCGTCACGCTTCTCGGGACATTGAAATCATCTCCAGCCGGCTGAATCGCACCAGAGTCAATGGCAGGTGTAGGGCTGTAGAAATAATCCCAGGGTAGATTAGGAATTGGCCTACTAGCTGCGCTTGGTGTCATCGCCGACGGCGTCAAAGTCGGCTGAGGACCCCTCGATACTGGGCTGGGCATCAGATTTCCGAAGACCTCGTTGGCTACTGATGAGTTCATGCCGTAGCTCGTTTCGCCGTGGGTATTGCTTGACTGGGCATACAGGTCATCATCGGTTCCGTCCAAGAGTTTGTCGACCATGCCGGCCATGTTGGCATCCGCGCGCATATCCTCGTCTAGAGAGAGGTTCGAATATGCATACTCTGCTTGGCCTGGTTTCGTTCCGATGGGTTGAGGGGCTGCTACACTTGGCTCTCGTCGGTGCTGCACAGGCGGCTGCATGGTTGTCTCCCGAGGCAGTGCAGCTTGCCCAAGAGGCGCAGCATCAGAGACGCCACGCTTGACACGCTCATCTGCTGTGGCGATAAGCTTGTTGTGCGCTGCCATCTTGACCTGAGCAAACATTCGTGTCATGCTCATCTCATCGATAGACTTGAGAGGTCCGTCCTTAAGGTACATCCAAGTATCGACGTTTTTAGTAGTGGTCATGATGGTCAATGGGGATTTGGCGCTGCCGGCCAGGTAAATTCCGCAACATAGAATGTCTCGGATGCGCCAAATGTCCTCATCCTCGGGACGACAATCGACATTGACATTCTCCTTGCGCGGTTTCACCGTTTTACGGCGCTTTGGTGGATTGTACTCTGGAACAATCTGGACATCCAGGAAAAGGGGCAGCTTTCGGTCGGCGAAAGGCTTCAACCCCCGTGCTTCAATGTCCTCGGGAAGCAGATACTTGGAGTCGACGACTTTGGGGTTCGAAGTTGCGTAGGGGAGTAGCAGGGTCAACGTGTCGGCAAGCAAGCTGTACAAGTCTCGAATGTAAGGCTCAAGCCATTCCTGATAAAGATTCAGGTTCTCTCTTGAGACATAGACCCATGCGACATAAATGCGTATCAAGGGCAAGAAGCGCTTCAGGGTTGCAGATATTCCAGCGGTGTTGTAAGGGTCGTTGCGTGCCTTCGGATTGTCGCTAATGTCGGCATTACGTTCGTCTTGGAGGACTGGATGGAAAGCGCGGAATAGCACCACTGCGACCCTCACTTGGAAGAGCAGTAGGTACTGGCAGGACTTGGACCTTTCTATGGTCCAATCCTTGGATTCTGTGTACCGCATTAGCATATGTCTCTCTGCGGGACCTTGAACATACGGCAATCGCCTACTAACCTTTGATATTCTCGAAAGCAAGGTCACATGCGGCAATATTGGCCAAGAGAATTCTGAGCGCCAACTGCTCATTATTCTCGGCCTTGAGGCAAACATCCAAACGATGCAGCACCTCTTTCTCCAGCTCTTCACGGGCCGAGAAGGTCACGCCCTGAGCATAGTGCGCATGGAGTTTCAGAAACCAAGTTGTCAGGGCATCCGATGGTCCTTTGCTAGCCGACTGTCGAGGATTGCCCTTGGAGCTGGCCTGATTGCCTAGCAATCCCTTGAAGGCTCTTTCCAAATTGGTAGCACCCAGCTTGTGAGGCTTTGCCACACAAACAGATCGAAGAAAATGGTAGATGATCTCGAAGTTGTTGGTAGTCGGCTGAAACAGCACGGCGGTCTGATGATACGACGCACCGTCATCTGGATTCAACATGCGGGCGAGGCCATAGTATGTCAAGGCAATGTCAAGGCTCGCTTTGGAGGGCTTTTCGGTGTTCTGGCATCGGTATCTCGCCAGGTCGCCCATGCGTACCAGTGTAAGGTAGCACGAGCTCACGAGCTTTGACCGAAGCGAGGCCAGAGGAGCTGGTTGCTGTTGAGAAACATCGAATGGGTCGACTTTCAAGTCTGTGGCGACCTGTCGCAGCTCCGGGATGTCGAATTGGCTGGAAAGTCGCTGGATGTACGCGCGGTAGAAGAATTGGGACGTCTTCAAGAAGTCGCGGTAGAGTTTGTCCACCTTGCGCTTCAGAACGACCTGGTTGAGAGTGTTGACATGGTTGATCGCGCGTCGGTATTCCGTGTTTACAACCACATGGGTTTGCCAAAGCGTGCCTTCCACGTCCTTTTCTTGGGCATACTCAAAGTCGTAAAAGATGACTTCCATGCAGGCCAGACGAAGTCTGGACCAAGGTTAGCTTGCGAGTCGGGAACGACTTGCTTTTTCTCAGGTACGCACTCTTTCAGGAGGGTTTCAACCTCCTCCAGGCGCGCGGTCAGATTCGTATTTTTGTTTTTCTGCGACTGCGAATCGTTCAGGCTGCTTCTGAGCTCCTCGACCTTTTCGAGGATGGCTTGGCGGGCTTGAACCGATTTGCTGTGGCGGCATCAGTCTCCCCATTCTACACACTTGCCTCGCAAAGACAGTAATGATTCTCGTGAGCGGCTACACCCAGAGACGACCGTGACGGACTTCTCCACGGCCTGGCCGCTCCATGCGCGAAAATCACCCATCTACTCACTTGTAGCTAACCCTGGCAGCGTCGCGAAGCTTCTGCTGCTCCATGGCGGACAGGAGGCAATCTCGCTACACCGTGGCAGACCGCACCACACCACACCGCACCGCGACGGCGTAATATCAGAAGCGTGACAGGATTCGTCTGCTTGTATTTGGACTTGAGAGGTCCGGGGCAGATTGGGAGGCCGGATCGATGTCGTAGCAGAATCGGGCGGAGTGGAAGCTTAGTGAGTTGACGGTCAAGTCAAGGCTCGCGCTCACATGAAATCGTTATTCGAAAGGCAGAAAGGTCGATTGCCATAGCTTGGGAGGCCAACGTCGTGGATTTCGAATGGCGAGAGGGCGTGAATGCGGTCGCAGGTCGTGGCAGCGAGGGCTTGTTCGGCGCAGGCTGGCGGAAACATTGACAACAACTTGGACAACTTGAGATTTTCGGGCAAGTCCTGCCGGGACAAGAAGAGAAGCGGCGATGGCGTTTACTGATGAATGCGACGCCGATCAAATGTAGAGTGGGACGTCGAGGCCGACGATGTTTCTGTGGCGGCTGCGGGAAACAAAAATGACTGCATGCGGCCTTGGGGTTCCTCTCGACGATAAAGAGCAGCAGCAATAATTCCATTCCTGGAGGCCCAGCCAGCGCGCTACCTTGCCCACCTAAAGTAACTAAAACTACCTAACCCTTTGCCTTGGGTACCGATCAACGGACCCTGCAAGTGAACCAAAAAGCTCGCCCCGCCGCCACAGCTTTTGGGCCGTCACCTTCAGCCAGTCACAGTGGCTCTTTACCCAAGGTAGGCATCAGAGTTAGGGGTCTTGAACTGGTTAATGACCGTTAAGCGGCCCCGACCCTTGCTCAGATCATATATCTATCTTGAAGGTATGGAAACTTTCCATCTTCCAGAGCTTCGAAGCTCTACTTTGAGCTCTTATTTTTTTTTATTTTTTTTTAACATAGCTCCGAGAAAGTGATTGACCACTCAAATCCATAAGCTCCATATTCGCACTTCGGTCAGTCTTGGCAGCAGCCTCGTCGGATGAACGCAAGTTTATAACCGGAGGTCGCATACTACACCTACACATACAACCTCGCCACGCTGGTGCCCCGAATTGAGCATCATTCATTGCCAGGAGTATTCACTACTGCAGTACTTCAATTATTGCTTAGCATCCATCCTATGCGGATGCGGCTTCCTATGGCTTGAAATGTAACATATCCTTCCAAGCTCGCAAGTCAGAAAGATGAAGCGCTTACGCGAGCCTGAAGAAGAGGCCCAAGCAGACTGTTCTGCGCAGTCCAACCACACGGATGACAACGGCGATGCAGCCTCCCCGGCGGCGGAAGTCCGTGTGTCGAAGATCACAGAGCTAGATGAGTCCGCCGTCGATGAATTGAACTCCTCGGCGGCTGCCATGAGCTGCTCGCTGCCGGGCCACAGGGAGCCGCTGTCGTTCAGGACTTACACCGAGTACGAGGCGCACTACATCAAGGCGCACACCAACCGGTGCAGCGAGTGCCGGAAGAACTTCCCTTCTGACCATTTGCTCAACGTCCACATCGAGGAATGCCATGACTCATTCGCTGCTGTCTTGAGAGAAAAGGGCGAGCACACGGTAAGCGCCAAAACACAATCCTTTCCATACCGTGGTTCTTGGCCCTGGCTCATTACTAACTTTCCGCTTCTCCAAGTATTCTTGTTTCGTGGAGAGTTGCGACCGGAAATGTCGCACGCCACAGAAGAGGCGTATGCATTTGATAGATAAGCACATGTACCCCAAGAACTTCTTTTTCGCTGTGACGAAAGAGGGTATTGATGGGAGGAGCTCGTTGCTGTTGGAGGGTGGCCACCGCCGCCGCCGGTCCTCTGCTTCTACTAGCCAGCCGAAGGAACATCAAACGGCGTCCAATGGACAACGCGCTCGACAAGCCAAGACACCACAAGCTCAGTCGAATTTAGAGAGCCAAGAGATTGGACAGAGCCCGCAAGAGACACTGAGCACAACTACGACACCGGCGGCTGAAGAGACCGTCGACACTGCCATGGCTGACCTATCCAGTGCCATGTACACCTTGCAGTTTGTGCCCACCAGCGTGCGGTTCGGGCGAGGAAAGGCCAGGACAGGGTTTTCGAGAAGGTAGGATTTCATGCACTTGGGCAGGCGGAATGACACACATGGGAAAATCATGTGTACCTCTGGAGGAGTCACCAGGAGAGGACGAGATACACAGTAATAGGTTCTCTATGTATTGATGGGTCAGCCTATTCAGCTGATCAGAGTACATACTATTCTGGGCAGAATGCTGCCTTTGCCGACAGCCTATTTGTATCATTGGTTTTTGGAAACCTGCAGTGGCTGAGTGTGAAATGACAGCCTCAAAATAACGCTTTGCCCCCCCCCAAACGCCGCCCAGTTACCAACGCCCGTAGAATGCGAAATGTCGTGACTTGATGTACCTCCGACCCCTTCTTCAATCGCTTGAGGCACAACCTCTGCAACCGCAGCTGACACACTGCACCTCGCTCGTCTCGTCCTTCATCTGTGCTTTGGGCACGCGACATATACACGTCGAGTTGAAGTTGGTCTCCTTGGTCTGGACGCATCTGAGGCAGCACAACTAGACCCAGTATTAGCATCTACCACATTTCCATGGAGGGGAAATGGAGTGTCCATGACACATACCTTCTCGTAGCCCTGCTTCTTCCACTTGGCGATGAGCTTGGCGTCGGCGTGGCCATTCTTCAGCAGCCAGTCGTACAGCTCCCGGCTGATGGCCTCCTTCTCGTAGTAGAGCTCGTAGATGTACCGGCTGCGCTGGTGGTGGATCTGGAACACGGGCCACTGCGCCTGGTGCTTGGGGATGTTGGCCGTCGGCGTGTTCTGCGCGTCCTTCATCTTGATGTTGAACACCTCGAGGTTGTCCCGGATGTCCTCGAAACCGGCCGGCGGTTTCCTCTGCCTCGAGTTGTGCGAGCGGACGGGAGGCATCGTGTTCTGCCGTGCTGCGATGCGGGACTGAGAGGCGGTGCGCGTTGCTGACCAAGTACCAGAAGTGATGGAAAGAAGAAAGATTAACCTCTACAATTGTATGGAACTTGCGATTCTGTAGTGGGGCGAGGCTGAGAGACGGGAAGCTTTAGCTGGAAGCCTTCCCGTCTGGAGAGTTTTAGGGTGGTCTTATGACGCCACCCCTGCCTTAGGCCAACAGGAACCGACCGATTGTAAGCTTTCTGTGGCGCGCGCCCTGCGATTGGCTGGCTGTGGCTGTGCATTCCGCTCCACACCTCTCCCAGACTCCGTGAAGCTCAAACGTGCAGTACGCTGAGAGCCGGCAATCCAAGCACACCCCAATTGCTCAGAGAAAGACAGTCGCAATGGCGGTAACACCGACCCAATTCGCCAAGAAGACGGCCCAGTGTATGTTGTTGCCCTCCAATGCTGAAAGTGCGCGCCGCTGACCCGAGGACTATACAGCTGCCAACTGGGCTGATGCACAGCGACGAGTGCTTTCGGCATACCGAGAATGGATTCGAGCTGTACGTCAGAGATACTGAGGCCACCATCAGGAGGAGGCGCCTTCCTCGCGCACACCTCAGGCGACGGCTCGTGAACCGGCAACGCGATGATCCGGGTGCTGACATAGACGCGAACCAGGCGCCCGAGATCCAGACCATGTACTCCGTCCCGTTCCCCGTTTCGGTCATTCGAACACGGATGCGACAAGAGTTCGAGCGCCACCGATACGTGAACAAGCTGCCTGTCGTGGATGTTCTCATCATGCAGAACAATGCCGAGTACCAGGTCAGTGGTTCCACGCCAATTGGAGGTTTCGTGGAGGCATAGTTGGGAGGCTTCCTCTGTATGGGAGTACCTGTACGGGGGAGGCATGCCCGACGTAGCTATAACAGATACATCCGACATTCCGGGGCAGTCCCTCAGCTAACACAGACCTTTATCCTAGGAAACCATGAACTTCTGGAAGCAGACTACACACATCATGTCGTATTTCCCCGAGGAGAACTTCCGCGGCCACGAGAGATTACCCAAGAACTTCATGAACGCATTCCTCGAGGTACGTTCTCGCGAGTTCACGCAACTCCTCTCTGCCAAATTTAATACTGACAATCACTTTTGCAGGGTCGCAATTAGAAAGGAAATGGGGGTATCATTCCTTGTGTACATAGAGCAATCCGAAAGAAGAAATCACATGTCCCTTTTTGACGTCCCCGTCTAAGATGCACCCAAACGCCGCAGAATGCCACTGTGATGCCGTTAATCACTGCCGCTGAATCCAACAACAAGAAGACTCCCTAGTTCACAAGCTGGTTCATTGCGCTGCCACGAATTCGTTGCGGGCAGCCCAGAACTTGTCCTCCACGACGTCGCAGAGATCCTCGAGGTCCTTGAGGCCCTTAGCCAAGGCGGCGGTCGCTGTCGTTGTGTCTACGGCAATCAGTACTGGTCCTCCAAAGTAATTGATTGATTAGAAGGCCCTTACCGTATGTTTGAATGCGGATGTTCATCTTGGCCTCTGAGGGGTGAGGAATGGCGTAGGCGCAGAACTCGACATCGGGGCTGGGATTCTAGTCAGCATGATGCCCTCGTTCCTGCGATTCATGGGCTACCAACTTCTTCATGATGATGTATCGCAAGGCGTTGCCAAGTGTGTGTCCCTCCTCGAGGAATTCGAAAGACGCGGCCGTCGCGGAAGAGCCGGGCAGCTAAAATAGATGCGACGTCAGTATTTGCGAGGCGCATTTTTCATGCTTCGGTGCAGTGCAGGGTGCCTCACGATTCTGACGCGCTGGACGACCTCCTCTTCCTCCTCGGCCCTGCCATCCTCCTCCTCATCCTCCTCGACAGGATCCTCCTGCATGTCGTCGCCGGCGTCCTGGGTCTGCTGCGCCGACGGAGGAGCGTCCTCCATGCTGGTGTCCTCGGACACCTCTGCCTTCTTCGCGCGGGGGGCCATCTCTGCCGAACAGTGGGACGGGTCTGCTGGAAATAGAATTTGCTGTNCCTTCTTCGCGCGGGGGGCCATCTCTGCCGAACAGTGGGACGGGTCTGCTGGAAATAGAATTTGCTGGGCAAAAGGAGCGACTTGGAACGCAATCGCACACAGGTTGTCGTGAACTGGACTATGGCGGCCGTTACTGCTCAAAAGTTTTGGCGGGGCTTTTTGGAGCTTTGCGCCTTATCGGTTGCGATACTGGCAAGAAAAATCTCCACAGCTGGCGATTTGGATACTGCCAGCTGGCGCTGGATTGGCTGCACCTCCAATCACATGTTATACCTACTCGTTCAACTTGGTCATATTTGATATTCATCCTCTACGATTCATATTTTACTGTCTCGATACTAGAATACAGCAACACCGTGCCTTGTGATACCGACCGTTGTGAAGGTTTTTTAAAGTGAGTTAGCTTGGCTCAAAAAGACCACGGTCATTGAGATAAGCAGTGGTGAACGAGTATTCGTGCCTCGGTTGCGTCCATTCAGGTCTCCGCATCAACTTTCTCCACGATAGGAACTACTATTCAGGTCGTCAGAAATTTATAATCAATCTGCTTACTACATGCTATTTACAGTCAAGCATAAATCCATGTCCCGGAACAAACCAAGATTGGGATCGTGTTTTGGGTTCGATTCCTAATCTCGCACTGATGGACAATTCGGTGACTCACTGCTATAGTATCCCACATGTACCTGCCGATCATGAGAGCGACCGGAGCAGGCTGATAGGTCAATTGTCATCGTCTCTTTGGAGCGTGGTGCATCTCACTTGCATTTGTAGCTTCACCTGAAATTCATAGTTGGCATCAGCTTATTAGGCTGTACGATGAGAAATCTGCCAACAATGCGCAAAAAGAAAAACATCTACTGGCCGAGCAAGCATCACCATCATGGCTTGTCCTTGAGAGGGGTGGCACGGCAGTGAAAAAGGTCCCACTACCGCGCGGCTACACGCAGGGAGTATCGAGATGCACTACGTTAGACTTCTGCCGTCTTCATTTCTGGGCGAATATACCATGCGAAATACTAATACGAGTGCCATCTCTCTCTGTGTCTTTGTCTCTCGAATGGCCGATAAGATGAATCTTTTGGCCTGGTTACCTTTCCGTGGGATCGACCGTGCTTTGACTTCTCGGGGGAGGGTCAAAGGTCGCCTTCCCGGAGAAAGATCTTGGCATTCCAGGGAATTTTCAGAAGCCCTCTTGTTCTTTCAGTCTGAGGTGATACGCGACCAGGCAGGTAACTCACTGGCTCCTTGCGGATTTCCGTGGATTATCATTGCAGGGCCGCAAGCATTCGAACACGATCGCTTGTGTTGGTGCAGAGTGAGACATGCAGCCGGAAGAGCAGTCCCAATTCCAAATGACGAGCATTTGCTTGCCCGACCATTTCACCGTCGGGGAAGCTCTTTTGTTTGGGTTCCGAGGCGAGGAGGGGGGGGGAGATAAAAATGAGATGGAATACAGATACATATCTCGTGGTAGCCACCGCCAGAAAAATCCCATCATAGACGAGTCGAGATGCCCACCCATTGGCCCAGACCAAGGAACACTTTGTTTCAATATTCAATATACCCCGGTCAGCTGCGGCTCTGATTGGCGATGTGACTCTCTCAAACACTGGCGATGTCAGCCCAATGCAGCAGAGGGTGGTGGGATTGCCACCGCTACCCTCCTCACAGTGGAGAAAGGAGAAGAAAAAAACTGCAGCTTGTCTTCGGCAGCCCGGCTCGTCCGCTCGTTCAATCGAGCTCGGCAAGAATCGAGGGACAGAAGCGAAAAGAGATCCCCGGGGTAGTATATTAATTGCTCAGGGTACGGAGTATAATACCGCTTTGCACGCGATCTTCCCGGCGATTGCATGTGCAAAGAAAAGAATTAAAAGACAGCCCTGGTCATGAATGTTGTGGCCTGTGCGACTGCGACCTCTGCTGACAGATTTGGTGGGCTTCTTTTGAATGCTGAAGCAACTTTGGTATAACTTACACGTTGATTATCTTTCGTGTTTTCTTTTTCCCATATCTGGATCTTCAATGAGTTCGAAGAAGGAAGTTCCGACGGTATATTGGACCGACCCATAAAACTCCGGTCCCTTGGCTCTCTGGATTGACGGTGAGCATCAGGCATGATTTGAAGAAACCTCTCCAGCCTCGGATCTTCAGACGGAAACGGCGAGGCGACATGTAACAGGCATGATCATCTGACGGTCCCCGGGTGCTTCATGGTGATCCAGTCCCAATTCCGGGGTGGGCAAAGGCAGGAGCAGAGATTCACAAAGGTCGGCATACCCGTCTCTTTAGACAGCAGTAATATTTCAACCGTCACTGCCCATCTATGAAGTGCTGTCTGCTACCTACTTATTACTGTCTGACAGGAACACGCCGTCCTGACCGCGCAGCTCGTGTCCTTCAATATTCATGCTGTGCTCCGGGCCTGCTTTCACCTTTGTGTTTTAAGTCGAGTTCTTGTGCAGGGATGATTACAACAAGGTCCCGCATCTTCAAGGTGAAGATAACCGGGGATCGTCAGGGTCAGGCATCCCAGGTGCTTCCCCCCCCCCCCCCCCCCCCCCCCCTCTCTTCCCCCCCCCCCCCCAGCTTCTTTTTTTTCGTGAAGCTCTGTCCGAAAGTTGCGCAACGGCATCAAAAGATGTGGCTGCTGGCAATCATCACGAGGAATTGCAAGCCTACCTACATACTACTGCAGAGAGCATAGTGACAATTTCCAAGCTTTCCCGTCTGTGCTAAATGCGCACGTTCGCAAGCACCGTGCTTACCTGCCTGCCGACGGAGTACTCACATACCGCATAGTCCCTAGCAGTGGCTAGGTAGCTGGTGCATAGTGTACAGAAACATGCATGCAATGCGACGATCCACGCTTCTGGCGGTTCAACAATGGTTTTTTTTTTCTTCTTCTTTTCGACAATCTCGTTTGTATTGCCAGTCATTGCTCCAGCAATCCCGGTTGACAGAGATAACAACCTGCTGGCTGTTTGGCTGCTGGGCCATGCTGGGCCATGCTATGGCGGAATGAGTTGTCGGCTGATGAGTTGAGCCTAGATTGCATACTCACGATGTGTGCCGTGTATAGTACGGAGTATGACATGCTTGTCACGAGGCAGTGCGCAATCGCCTTGTATTTTCCCGGGGCTCATACTAGGTATGTATGGGTTTCTGCTTGGTCATCCATTGTCAACAATCAACAAGAGAGCGTTTCCCGCGCGTCCGAACTTGGGCAAAGGCAATATATTGCGGATATCTTTTGCGCTGCGGTTCCTACATATCTGTTACAATACCCAGGACGCGTCGAATCGAATGCGACTCTAGCAGGTCTGGCTCCCCTGTCGGCGATGCTTAACAGCAGCCTCATATGGCGGGGAACATTTGCAGGTTCTGGGTAGTCTGGCTTGCAAGTTGCAACCAAACCTAGCTTGCCTGGGTTGACATTGAAGAAGCCACCCCCGAAAAGCTCGAACAGCGCTAAAGCAGGAGAAACACACCAGTTCTTGAACCGAGATGGGGCCCAGGAAAGGCTTGTTATGCGTGTCAAGAGTGGCATGCTAGCAGTTTGTTCGTTCTATTCTCAAGTAGCTGCCAGGTACCTCTCAGGCTGACTGAATGACTCCCAACCATTGATTGATTGACTGCAACATTACTCACTCGCCTTTAATATACGCAGCTCATTAGTTTGCTCGACCTGGATCAGGGGGGGTCCAGGAGATATTTCATCTGAACTCGTCCAAGATTGGACTGGGCTGGCTGACTCCGTGGATCTTTTCCTGAAATCATATAACAATCGAGAGACTGGATTTTGCAAAGTGACGACAACATTTTCGCTCATCGGGTCTCCATCAAGTACCACTATTACGACGGCCGACACGAATGGAACTGCCGAACGCCCGCATCGTCCCCCCAGATGTCACCTTAATCCGAGGCTTGGGCAGAGAGAGGGAGAGGCTCTTGGGCCATGCTGCGAGCAGAGAACCTTGGGCCACGTTTGGTGGTTGCGCTGCGCTGCCCACTCCAATCCTTCCCGGGTGCTCCTCTACTACGTATTTGATTGACAGGGGCGGGCCACTAGTCGCCGTCAACGCACCCCTGGGAAGGGCTATTTTACTGTCCACCATCACCTGAGAAACTCTAAATAGCATGCGACTAGCGGTTTGAGGTAGCAAGCATTCGAGCTTGGCAGCAGAGGAAACTCGAACGACCGCAATCCATCCCCATTTTCAGTTCTTGTTTCTTGTGCACGGAAATTGAATCCTGATGATGAGCACATATCCCGAGTGCCTCGCTCATCTGCAGAGTACATAGTACCCCACGTATGTACAACAAACATACCACATGGAAGACTGGCTCTGATCTGTCGTACATCATTGTGTGTACGATGAAGAACGGCGGATTGGGGACCAATAGTGCGGACCAGGAGCCGGGATTCAGTTGCTCCGCCGAGAGCAGCGTTACCTCTGGACATCCCGTTCCCCGTCCGCGCCTCTCATACTCTGCTGCCATGGGCCTTGTTTGCCTCGCCTTGAGTCGGTCGGAGCGAGCGAGGTCGAGGTTCAAGGCCGTGGTGTTGCAATGCGTTTCCGTCCCTCCTTGTGTACTCCATACATCTACTACACACCTACCTATAGACAGTAGTTACCTAGCAGGGCGGATGGGAGGAGGGTGGTAAAAGGCTACCAAAGGACCGGATCCCAGCGGTCCAGCCTACCTGTATTCAATATCCCCCCTTCAACCGTATGTCGCATCTGACGGAATCGCAAGGTTGGTATCGATCTTTATTTTTCCTTTTCTTTTTTCAGGTTGGTGCGGCGGTGTCCAATCAGGGCAGGCTACATAGCCGGAGGGGGGTATGCACGGCTGGCAGCTGCACCGCTGTCGCACGGGTCTCCATCTCGTTCCTCTCGCTCATCACTCGTGGCCACCACAGGTTCGGTTGGCCCTCTCTCCTCCTGGCTCCTACGGTAGGTACCTTTTCGTGGGCTCTCGTAGGCTCGCAGGCTCTGACGGGCGTTTTTTAGCATCAATGTAAAACACGCCTACGGATTACGGAGACAGACGATGAACGGCTCCTTCTCCAGTCCGCTATGGGCTCTCCCACTTATATACCACATTGGGAAACGCTACATTGCTACGGGTCTAGTATAATCTTGCCTCTTGGGCCGCCCGCGACCAATCGCTCGTGATCCACCACGAACTCTTCCACCGGCGCCCGCTCGACCTGGGTCGGACTGGGCTGGATGGAGTTCCAGAGATCTGCAAGTAATACCGTAGTACGTGGAAATAGTTCGAGAGAGAGAGCAGTCATAGGAATCCGGCCTGCCAATCAATACAGCGTGTGCCAGGATGGTCCTGAGCCCGTCAGCCATACAATGTTCGCGATGGGGGAAAAGGGTTGACATGTCGAGATCATAGATGACTGGTTTTGTTTCTGCCGGACAGGCGCAATCACCGGTTGGGAACCCTGGCTTGGCCTCGAGTGGTCACGATCCAATGTCTCGTTTCCGCCGCTTCCTCCGCTGGCATCACATGCCCTTCCGATTTATACTTGTTGGCGGGGCCGCAACCACGCACGCAAGAGCACAATAGAGACAAAGACAACGGGACTGTGTCAGAAGCCGGCCTGAGTCGGGGGCTCATGTCCTACACTAAATACTACATCGCAAGTTCTAGTCGAGATCTCGTCTCATCTTTGGAGGGGAATAGTGTCAGAGCCCAGCACAAAAGTTTGTACCGGTAGTTGGAAACACCACATGGCTTGCTCTACCCATCTCTCACACAATACCTACACACACTTGGCTCGATCCACGCATGCTTCGCTCGGAATCCCGCCGAGATCCAAACACTACCGTACCAACCTAGCTTCGCTGTGCTGTACGTATTTGTGTGGTTCGCCAGAGATGGAACCTCCCCAGAGTTGCGTCGCCGGTGTACGCGCTAGGAGACTTCTGATACGAGAGGTTGCTGATCGGCTTGTCGTGTGCCTCCACGACCGCTGGGGCGCATCTAGAATTCCAGGGACGCTACCAACGAAACACGAAACTACTTACTGTGTACATGCATTGGGGGGCCGATCCTCTTTCAGAGTGTCGTGTTTCTCCCCTCGCAGGTGGACTATATCTTTGTTCTCTACGAGCAATATACACGTATAGATGGAGACGTCCGCTACATACTGTCATTGGACTTTCCCGTGTGTCCAAAGACTTCTCGTGTGTTGAGAACTATATCAACTGATGGTTCTGACGGTACTCATAGTACATGTACGGACGGAGATCTGTGGTATGTGTGTATTCGGCCGTGCGCACTGGCATCATCAACATCGAGTTCGACCAGACAGACAGATAGACGCTGGGCTCTTTTGCTGGGCTTCCCGCCCGAACACACCTGAGCGGACCGGGGGTCCCGGTGCCTCGAGTCCCCAGTCCCAGGCGCTGCGCCAGTCAGAATCCACTCTTCTCACACACAAAGCTGTGTCACTCCTTATTCCGTCTCCCCTTTCATCAATCATAATCGCCCACACGCGTAGGGGGGGCCGGCCATAATAACGAAGGCAGGGCCCTGGGAATCATAGCTGCCCTCTTAGCATTGGCCTTGAGAGTGGAGTCTCCTCGTCGTGTGTGTGTGTGTGTGTGCGACTTTCCAATCCCTCCCATTTCTGCTGCTTCTTTTTGTCACCGCAGCGGAGTACATCGTACCTACCACGGATTGATACCAGCCAGACGCCGGCCAGAAACGTTCAACACGTACTGCTTGGTCTCGCCCTGGGAGCCGGCCCCATCGATCCCATACGCCATGGTACATCAATCCCATCCGTTGCATTGGGTATAAGCAAGTGGGGTTGGGAAGGATAAGGTAGTATGTGTGTGTGTGAGCGTGCGTGCGGTGCTGCAATGCCAATTCTCGTCTTCCATGTATGTACTACAGTACTATTGCTATTATTTGCCTGGGCCCTGCCTGTATGTATGCCTACCTTTTATTACCTACCACATTACATTACACACTCTGGCTGTGGTGTGAAAAGTACTTCGTACAGAATACAGACTAGACTCTACTAAACTGCCCAGCCGTAGTAGCAGTAGCAGTAGTAGTTGCAGGGGAGTTTTGGCAACAGTGAAATCCCCGAAACTGCATCAACTCGATCTCTTCTTTTCCTCTTTCGTTCTTCCCATTCAATTTTCTTACTCGACTTACATACACACATCCTACTTGTACTGCGCGCCCGCCCAGACCCCTTCGCGTAACAGGAAACACTTTCCCTTTTCTTTTTTGTTCTTCTCACTCTCTTCTTTCTCTCCTCTCCTTCCTCCCCTCTCTTCTTTCTCTCAACACACCCACACCCACGGTCGTGTGCTCGAGTCTTTCGCTTCTGCTTTTTTGTACGCTTTCCTTTTTTCGTCAAGGCCAGTCGAAGAAGAAGAGGAAAGCTTCACGTACGTGTTGATCTGTTTTTGTATGATTGCGCAATAAGAGAGAACTTTCCATCGACGAAACTTCCCGACCATTCTCTATTTGGTATTGTACATCCCACTGCAGCCGCTCGAAATCGAACCGGCCTCGCCCAGCAGCAGCAGCAAGCAGATTTGAGTCCCTGTCGTCACGCGCAAATCAGCGACTCGCTTCAGGTCCGCTTAAATTCAGCCACCATCGGCATCTGCCTATTATACCAGAGACATTCCCGCCTCGGCGACTCGCCCATCTCTCTGTGCAACGTTCGTGCTTGCAGCAACCCCCCGGAGACTTTTTACCCTTCACACCGCTCAATAATTTACGTGGTGAAAGAGGTCTGTCTTTCGGATACGCAGGAGGAAAGCCGCTCGTTCTCAAATTCGACGAAAGAAAGAGGACTCGAGGAAAAAGGACGACCTCCGCCTCGGCAACGTCTCCCACGAAACGCAACAGCACCGCGCCCGGGCACCCGAGGTACAGCCTTCGTATAGCAAATCTGGACAACGTCTAGTTCTGCAAAAAGCAAAGCAGACGTTGCGGGAATCGAGTCAAATTTGACTTGCTGTCTACACGCTGCATTTTTTGCGCGTTCGCACGTACAGCGCATTCCAGCAATACGTTGAGCTTGATAATTCTTCGAAGACCATCTGGGCAGATCGAAATCCGCCGGATTTATCAGGACTTCGGACCACACTTTTTGTGGACAAAGTTGGCGAAGCGAAACGCCAACATCACGACCAACCTCAGGATCTCCTTAACATATTACTTGTTTTCTTCTCACAATGAGCGCAGCAATCGCAATGGCTCCTTCTCCGGCACCATACGACAGGCCAGCTTACGCTGACCTCGCACCTGCTACTACGGCGAGCGCACCGCCAGCCGTCGCTCTGGCGCCTCCACCATCAACGTCGCCTGCCGCAACTCGTCCCGCGGCCACCTCGTCAACACCAAATGTGACGCGCACAGGCAGCGGCAGCCCGACCAGAGCAGCAGGCCAGCAGAACAAGTCATCTCCTAGCGCGTAAGTTGCCCACCACCAAGTCTTGTTTTGAATACGTTTCGTGGCACAAATTCTAACGTCGGAGAATGTTTCAGTCGAAATGTATCAAGCTCCACTGCTCCCAGGATCGTCGTCAAGAAGGAACCAGGTTCTCCAGTGATCCCTCCTCCCCGCCACAGACCTCGAAAGCTCGATCTCTCCAAGGGTGGTCTGGCCGGCTCGGGAGCACAGACGGCTAGACTTCCGGGCGAACGAGACGGACTCGGAATCATGGAGGTTGGCCTCGCCTGTTTGTCTCCCGGCTTCGTCACACAGGACCCCGCCATGAAGGAGCAATTGCAGCGTAGTTTGAGCGTGCGGGAGCAGCAGCGCCAGATCATCGAGGCTCGCCTGCAGCAACAGTCGGCAAAGGGTGACCGACCAGATACCGGCAAGGACAAGGGAGTGGACCAGTTCGCCGCAAAGACGCCCGGCATGTCGAGACGCAACAAGGCGCCTCCGGGACTGAGCATTGTGGCTCCGTCTCACGAAAACTTTGCCAATGAGCGTGTCATTCAGTCTGCTCCTCTTGGCCAGACCTTCACCGGCAGACACGACCCTCACCCGCTGACCAGGCACATCACCAACCAGCCCTCGAATCTTTCGAACACATCGCACATCCACCATGTACCCGCACAGCAGACGGCCAACAGGCTGCCTCCGATTGCAGACGTGTTCGGGTCCGGAATCTCCCACCACGAAGCCAGTGCGCGCAATGGTCTGTATCCTACATCGAGCCACGGCCCTCCTGCTTCGCCAGGCCAGGCTCCTCAGCATGCTCAGGCACCGCTGTCCAGCCGACCTCGTGAGTATAGGTCTGCCGAGGAAGCCCAGCACGAATTGGCCGGTGGCCGGGCAGAGCTTCTGCCCAAGCTTGTTCACTACACCGCTCATCAGCCACCAACTCCCCCCTCCCCGAGGACTGGAGCTCTTCCCCATCAGGACCAGAGCCGCAGCGCCAGCAAGCGGCGCCGAGCAGACTACGAAGAGGGCGCCAGCCCACCCCTGGGTCATGGGCCCTCTGCTACAAGACGGACCGGACCATTCGGCAGCGGCCGCGACAGTCCCGAGACGCAGCGTGCCAAGAGGGAAGAGTTCCTTCGCATCTGCGAGAGAGCTTGGGATCTTTTCCACTCTTGAACAGCGCCATGAGTCTCATCAGCAAGTCTCTGTACAATTAGCTCATGACATTGATGCGAGTGATACGAGACCACGTTTCAGCTATCTATCTATACGGAACGGTTTGGCTTCTAGGCCACGGGCATATTACAACATTTCAGCAGCACACAGAATGCGCTGCCGCTATCTCATCAGTCGATGGAGTCAGGCTCCCATGTCCGCAAATCGAGCCAAACGCTTCTACAATCGGATGAAGCCGTGGCCGTGGATATAATGCATCTGATACATAATTATAGTTTAACCCTTGCGATGCAATGGGTAATGGGCCAAGACTCGGGCGGCTTTTTCTGGCACCGATTCGTGTGGGCTCGACTTGGTAGGACGCCAGTCAGTCAAGTCATCCGTTATCAGGTACTTGGCGGAGCCACTGGGATTTGAGAAGGTTCATCACAAAGAGGCAACATTGCCTGTGGAGGCCTTCATAACTGGGTTTCGCCATGAGGTTCACGGGATAAGGATGGGATGAGCCCGGGGAATGCCGGGTATTTATGTCATCATGTTTTGGTGACTAGGCGCTGACTTTCGGATGGACTCGATACAGAAGAGTTCTGAAAGGGCAGGTCGCGTATGGCGTTTGTGGTTTTTCACCCTGTGATATGCGGCCACTACTACGGGAGGGCTGCCAGCAGGAAGAATGGATGGAGTTCAAGGAGATGGTTCATACATAATTCGGAGATAACTCTATATAAGAGCTTCCAATAGCCAATATTATTCTACTTATGTCTTGTCTTGAACGTCTCGCTGTGTGATGTCTTTTCCGAGTATGATATAAAGGCGTGGCAATGATGTAAGCAACCAGCTAGGTTATATTTGTTCGGGCCCACCGTTGACATATAACTACGGAATACTTAGGGAATGCCGATGTATGCAGCCGTTGTCCAAGGACCATTTTTGTTGTTTTGATCAAGGTCAGAGCCGTGACTGACCATGGGTTTTTTATAATTCTAAGGCCAAAGCAGTTACCTTATATCACCTAGGTAGGACCAGCTCCCAACGTTCGATTATATGCGTAATCGGCGAAGTGATAGATATAAACATGGATTGTTATTCAAAATGGCAAATTATAAATTTTTTTTTGCTAAAGGCTGCTCTTTGGACTCGTCTTCGGAATAGCTAAAACAGGTCCTTACCGCTTAAATGAGTCTGTCGCAATCGTTGCCAGACATTTGTTTTGTGTTCAAACCAAGGCGCACAAAAGACCCTGCTGAGGTTGTCCTATAATGTGTATGCTAGGTTTGAGGGGGTTGTGGGTTAATTGTTGATATTCGTTAACGGAAATTTTGTTATATAAATCGTTTGGCTTTTGTTTGTGCTTTGATGGCTGTTTGTTGTTACCTTTGATATATGTATATATTATATTTGCGTTGGTTGTCTGGATAGTTGGTTCGACCGGTAAGATATTTTATTGTGTAGTATAAATATAAATAGCTTATCACAAGTTGGGATGCACTAAAAATTAAGATAAATAAGTAAATTAACTATTAATGTAAGGTGTTAGGCCTTGTAGTTTTCACCGTTGTGCCTATATAGGTATTTTATCCTTTATATTTTTATTTAATAGTGCTTTAGGCATTATCATAAGCACCGGTAGTGCTTAGCACTGCTTAGCACTGCCTTAGGCCGCCCGTGTAGTGCCTGAGGCTATAATTTTTGTGCTTATATATAGTGCCATTTATAAAAGAAGTTTGACTAAATCTTTCTTATATTATAACAAGAGACCATTTGCAATACAAACACTGTCGACGTCTAAGAACGGCAGACCTCGAACATTTCGACGTACTCTTCGTTTGTTGAAAGACTACAAAGACGTCCAATAGTCCAGATATAAAATTACCAAGGGAGGAAAAGATCATCTTGATTATTACCATACTTTATGTCCGGATGACAAGCGTGGCTGGTTCTCGGAGGGACGCAACTGCTTCGGTTCCTGGACACAACGACATTTTGACGCCCGTGAGCCATACCCAGGGATGACAAAGATTTCTAAGCAAACCAGTAGAGAAGGATCAGCTCACGAGTTGAAATCGATACTCGAGAGCAAGAGAAATTCAGCGCACAGCTCACAAAGTTGTACCTGACACCGACCAATACTCCAGTCATATACTGCGGATTTATATCACAGTGGCATCTCTTCTAATAAACGCATTTTATCGTCGGTGACAGTATCTCACCCGTGCACCGGAGCCCAGAGGACGCGGTCTTATCAAATGAGGCTCACCACAAAACGGCGGCGTATATCTAGAGCTCAATACTGCCCGTCATGAGTCACAGGTCATTGAAGTCAACCAATAGCGATTGTGTTCATATCAGGATTCTTGTTCGCCGTGTATAAAACTTAGGGACGTCCGATGAAAACCCTAGTCTTCGTTTCCGATTCCTTGCGCCGAGTCAACGGATCCAACAGTCGATCTGTAGGCTCAGGCAAGTGTCTACGTGAGGCGGTCAACGTCGATGTGTGTGATACCAGCGACGAGCACCAATACTCGGCTCCCGCGCGAGCGAGCTTACATGACAGATGGCCGGGCACAGATACTTGCGCCGCGTTGTGCTGGGGGAAAAAAAAAACAAAAAAAAGAGCCATCTTTGCACGCTCGGCAAGATTATCATCCTCGAAGTCGGAAGATCTGCCGACAAACTCGATAGGCGGACAAGTATCTCCAAGCGGATTGCTATAGTATCACTTCCACTGCAAATTCTTGACCGCTCTTCATTCTCGTTTCTGGGCTTCTCCTGAAGAACAAATCGAAAATAATGTCCCCGGCCAGGAACTCTCATGGCAGTGAAAGCACGAACCAGACGGCCCGGGGAACCTCCAAGTCAAGGTATGATCGCGCTGTAATCATGTACCCCCTGTATCTGGCTCGGTCTCTAATCAGATCATCTCCTGCTAGATGTCAGACGTGATTGCGATATTGAGACGATTGATCTCTCCCCCGGCATGTGTTTTCAGCCATGAGGTATCCGTACAACAGATAAGCTTTCTGCGGCAATAACAGTAAACTCGTGCGCCCGCCAACCACGAGAGTCTTTCTTATACCCCTTTGCTGATTGCAACGTAGTATCGAAAAGACTTGGCGCGACGGCACTTTGGGGAGTCGGCACGGCACGTTTGTAAATACAAATATATAAGAGCAGCGAAGGGGTCTCCGGTTGCGTGATGCATGTAGACATCTATCTGGCCCGGCATCTCATGGTCGTCCCACGAATAGACGACAGAACCCCCCCTTTGAACCAATAAGATGGAGAACGAGAGCACGCCCGCAACGCAGGACATGATTGGGCCCGAGTTGCCGTGCCATGTTTGGCTGCTATAGGCCATCTACGGACTTTTCTGAAACTTCCATGTAGTCTGTCGTCGCAACATGGAGGTGGTAGCAGCCTCGCCGTGCCGAAGGTGTGGGTCGGATTGTGTGCGACGTCACACTTTTTTTTTTTTTTTTTTTTTTTT
>JACVEI010000041.1:0-59455 GCA_018115615.1 Pestalotiopsis sp. DP-2020a | reverse complement strand
TTTTTTTTTTTTTTTTTTTTTTTTCAACGCCTCGAGCGTCACTTGGGAGTTGCTTTTTTCCCCTATACTTGTTCCTCGAAACGAGCCGCTGTACCATCGCGCCTAGCTGGCTATTATACTCTGGAGCTATCATCGACAGTGATTGGCTGCCACTGCATGTATGGTGCATCGATGCAGAGCTGCAATTCATGCGCCGTGCACGGGGAGCTGTTTTCTATTCTGTCCACCTCGGGATGTCCCGGGGTTTGCATATGAGCTTATAATCGTCAGAGGCATGAAAGTTCGTCATGCTGCAAGGGAGAGAGACATGCTAACTAGCGAGTTGTCGGACGTTGCATCGAATCGTCCCCTGGCTGTGCTTGTGTCTGGATTTCTACTGTGGACAAACCACCTCAAGTCTTTGATTGTGCGCATCAATGTCACGGTAACGGTCGCACGCAGCCGCGGGTGCGGTGTCTAAATTTTTTTTTGGGTGATATGTGTAGATATATCAAAAGTACGCGGCTGACGTTTGGTGTGACCATGTCACCTTTAGGCGGCCAGCGCCGCAAAGCAGCAAGAGACGGTCAAGACTCAAAGATGGGATGGTTCCTGGCCATTGGTTTCCAAGATCTCGGACACGAGGCTGTCGATTGGCGCAGGGCAGTTTGGGTATTGCCTCCTGGCATAAATGAATAGATATCGCAGCACCAGGCGCCAAAAGAGACATGTTATCTTTAGAAGCACTGCAGGAAGTGAACAAGTCAAAATTGTTTAATTATGGATGTGCTCGGCAGAATTGTGACGTCAGATCCGCGAGATCTGCCCCTTGCTGGACCCTGACGTGAAACCGACGGGATCCATGGAGAGGAAGATCCTGGCGGCCTGAATGATGTCGAATAATTGTGATTTTACTGTACCCAGGAATGCCCGATAGCGTCATATCGACCTGATGGGCAATGGGGGCGAGGGGGGATCCGGCAGAGCGCAAATCCTATGAGCTGCTTGGGCTGAGCTCGAGGAGCGGTCGCACCAATTTGTCAAGCCTCATGTAAGATGCGGGTTGCTCATCACGTAAGGACTGATCTTCAATAGTTGAGGTCATAGCCGGCTGCGGGTTGTACTAAAAAAAAGTATCCAGATATTCCTCAGAACCCCGAGAGCCCGTCACTCGAAGGGATACCTCGGGAGGAGGACCCCATGAGCTATACAACCTAGGTATGTGACATGTCTACACTGTATCTACGGTGTAGCAGCGACCTATTTAGCTAGCAGCTGGCAGATGGAATCGGAATATGCATGCAGTAGTGCGCGCCGACTGTGCGTCTGTGATGGGCGACGTGTCTCGTCTGGTGAGAAGACTGGAGAGTGTGAGGAGAGCGACTTTTGTGTTGGAGGCCTCGCTGGGTTTTGTAATAGGTTAGTTAGCAAGAGAGTCTATCGGGCCATAACGTACCGCGTTTGCGGTGTAGTATGCCCGTCGATAGATGTATGTTGACCTCTTTTTTGACTTTCCTGTCGCATGATATCCTCAAGGGCCCTTCCATTGGCGCTGGCCGCGGGTATACACCCAGCAGGCGGGTCCACGAACCGAGCACCGAAAAATAGGTCCCGCAATCACCTACCGGCTTACCCTGTACAAGGAGAGCTGCAAGCTGCAGACGGGTGGGTTTCAGTTCGAGTTGAGATCAAGTGCCTCGCGTGCCTACCCCGTCGCCTGTGTAGGTGGTGTACTGTACTCTGTAGTATGCACCGTAAGTAAGGAGTGAGGGCTGCTGACCAATCTGATCTGACATTCTGGCGGTTATTCGAGCTAGGAATACCATCTGCAAGGAGGAAGACCATTTTGCCAGCAGATGGAGGTGGGCATCTTCTTTCTTTAGGGTGCATACATGGGCCGGGGGGTCGGGCTGAGGAGCGAGCGGCTCTTGTTCTTTATGGGCAATTTCTCTCGAAAAGCCGCAACTAAGCTTTGCATGGCAGACGTGCCAAGGCCCGGCGATGTGTGAGGGTTACCGGAATACGCATTTGTTGAGAGGGCGTGTCTTCAAATCAAATCGTAGAAAAAAAACGTGTGTGGTACGGGGAAGTGACTCCATACAGATCCGAGACGCAGTGCCAGATCACCACATATTGCAAATCCAAACATCGAGATGAGAACCCTCTGCGCAAGACCCGTCTCGTATCTTTCTTGCTTACCTGGGTAGCATCTTACCTAGGAACCTGGACCACCGTTGTTTACCGTGCAGGAAAAGAGACATGGATCTATAAAAGTACGAGTACCTAGTATGCAGGTCAGGGTAGGTAAGTATGAATAGACGTATATAAGTCTGGGGGTGAGGAGAAAGAGAGCTTTCTGGGAGCGGTGAAAGTTACATTGCTTCTCTAGTGTGCTGCTCCAACGGGCAAAGAGACATGGCTCTGGCAGATGTGACATGCCGGAAAGTAAAAGCATTGGTGACTTTCCTCTCTCTGGACGCGGGGAGCCGCTTCGAGACAGACATGGCAACAATGATCATCCAATCTATCGGGATGGGATGGGAAATGCCTCATACAAAAGTTTTTGATTTCCAATGCAAATCATGCGGCGGGTTGTGTGATGAGCCAGGCCGGCAGGGAGAGAGAACCCAGATAGAGTAAGAAAAAAGGTCGGCATCTTGCCGGAAGCGTTCGTCCACTGGAGCTACACTAGCAGACGTTCCGATGGAGATGATGGGAGGTCCCATATCCGTCCGGTCGCTCCCCCTCCTACCACGTTATACTGTCTATAATTTACGGATCCCATATAGTGGAGATTGCGATCACGTTCCGCGTTGTCACTCGGAATCAAACAAGAAGAAAACTGGGCTCGCTGGGCTTGGTTGGAAGACAACACTGGTGCCAGTTGTTACGACTTGAGAAGGAATAAACTCTGGCTCCGTCTGTGAATGAGAGATGACCGACCTGTTCTAGTGCTTCGTAGTCTTCCCAGGTCAATGTCATCCCAATGGGCGGCATGCATTCCAGAAGGCCAAAGTTGTTCTAGACCCGAATGCTAGCCGAGAGATCGAGCAGCCGCATATCAAATTATTGCTTCTTGCGTACGAAGTATTTGCTTCTAAACTAGGTTAGGGCAGTTTTCAAGTCCGTCGCGGTTGGTCCATTCTACATGCTTGAATTGTTTCACCTGCTTGCGGTGCGATTGCTATTTCACGTTTGATGATTGTATGCTTTATTCTGCTTGAATGATTGCGCCAGATGGTGTTCGTTGGTCCTTTTCAGAAAGGCACGTGGCAAGTAACCACGAAAAAGGAATAACTCTCCGTATAACACTTGTTCTTTGTGCTCTCAATAACACGATACTAGGCCGCTGGCCTTTCTCAGGCGAGATGGCCTCTTTAAGTCCTTGCCCAAAGCAACTCTGACTACATGATGAGAACCATTACGGAATATCAGCTGAATTGCTGACATGAGCCGACGAGTGGCGCCGTAATAGCACATGGAAGAAAAAAATTCTTCACCCGCCACCAATCGATAGTGAGCAAATGTCATCACTAATCAGAGTAACCAGAACGGCTGCCAACCATGCTCTATAGCAAAAGTATCATTTGCATGCATGGAATGGCGAAATGCCGGAAAACGTATATCAAGGAGCTTCAATGAGTATCACCAACGCCAACCATGAAGCAGTGGCAGTCACTGACCTGCCGCCGCCACTCTTTTCCACATTGTATAATGCCAATCTTAAAATGGAAGCCCCGTTGCCGCCATTCAGTGCTCTCACGCACTCTTTCTCCTTCAATCTTTTATTATTACCTCGCATACAAAGCTACAGTAGCCGAGTTGCTGTCTGTATTTCCGGAGCCTCGGTAACGCACCTATTGCCATTTTGTATGCAGGTATGGCATAGCACGCGCGGTGGAGGATTTTGGAGGTGCCACAAGTGCATGGCCAGTATGCAAGACCTAGCATGGGCAGGCCCCTCGATGATCCAAGTCTCGATCTTCGAGCCGTTCCAGCGGCCTTGGTATTGATGAATGTTTCGTTTCAAGTCAGTCAGTTCTGCAGCCACTAGCAGTGATGCCGTGTGGGCATTATGCGGTACTTCGCACATCAGATCAAATACCTACTCGGTAGCCGAGAGAAGCTCGCTCGCAAGGCCCTTGCAGTATCAGCGCCCGCGGCTCCTATCTCAGGCGGAGCACCTCCCGGTTGAAACCGAATCCGCTTCGAGCTCATTCGGCCTTCCGTATGATGCTGTGGGAGTCGGAATCCAAGATGCACACGAGAGAGAGATATTAGTGACATGGAGTCAGCGGCTTATCCCACGCCAAGATCTCATCATGGGTACAATGTGTGTGTGTGTGCTTGATCCATCCCCTCACCAAACTGCAAGGCAAGCTGCAGAGTAGAGAAGGTCCCAAAGCAATTGAAGGTTAGGTCAAGGACGCGGTTGCGCCAACCGGAGCGATACCGACTATGTTCGGTACATTCTTTGTCTCTCTTATTAATACTCTTTGCAGCAAGCACCTGTTCCCTCTTCAAAAGAGAGGGGAAGGGAGGCCTCTCTCGCCCTCCTTGTCCCCTTGCTCATCTACATGTATCTGTAGTTCTTGTCGCAATTACTTTACACCACATCATAGTTGCTGGGTATCGATTCCCACATTTCGAGATTGTGTTGTTGACTTACAACAATAACAACAATTACTACCTACGGAACCTGCGCATTACAAAAGCCCTGCCCGTTGTGAATTACTTACCTACCGAGATCTAACGCCCTACCTCGAGGTACGGAGTACTCGGTACTTCCCCCCTACAAGGTGACCTAGGTTGCAAGCTCTCCTGCTTCCTTCGGCGCCTTGTTGGCTTCCTCGCCGCCACTTTCACCCCCCAGCAGCCCTAGCAACCAGGTCTTCCTTCTCCATAATAAGAACCATCATTGACGCAAAGGTAGCGGTACTCTGCCTGCGGCAACTCTTTTCGCTCCATAACCCGACCTAGTTCAGACTGTCAGGTCACCGCACACCAAAACACGGGCGCATATATACATCGGATCCCCATACATTGGCCACTATTACCACCACCTACCAAAGTGCCCCCATCCTCCCAGGTGTCACCGGTACCTTTCTACGTACATTACTCTTACACCTGAGCAAGGGCTCTTCTCTCTATCTTTGCTGCTCCACAATCCACAGGTCTTTCTTTGCCTGTTATTCCACCAAGACTGGCATCTGATCCGTCCCGATTCTTTGATCAGAAGAGAACGTGTCGTCAGAAGCCCGCCCAGCTACAAATACTACTGCTGCAACAAACAAGTGTCGCGCAAAAAAAGCGAATGAGCGACCGACGCTGCGCTGTCTATCCATCCATACCCGCTTGTTCTTGACATTTAATCATGATCGCCCACAACTCGACATACCGCAGTCATTTTGAGTTGTTCCCATTGCTCGTCCTCTGACACTTGCAGGAACCAGTCGTAGGTTCCTCCCGCCAAGCTACCAGATCAACACAACCGACATCCGCTAGACACGTAGCCCACCACTCAGAGTGCCGCTGCCCTGACTTATTACTCGTTTGGGTGTGACTTTTTACACAGTACATTGGCATTTTGATCTCACGAGTCACAAGAGTGAGAGAGGGAAAGAGGGAAACCAATTTGGTTCGACGGATTCCAAAAACTCACCCTCAACCTCCTTTTGTATGCGCAACACACCCGAAACGAACTCCCAGCTAAACTAGCCAGCATCATCCTCAGCAGCTGGCAGCGGCGCACGAGAAAGAGCAGAGAAAATCAATCAGTCTCTCACATTCCAAGGTGCGGACAAAACCTACGACAAGCGCCTCACTTTGAACCTGTTTTTAGTGGCACTTGCCCTGGAAACTGAGCTAAAAAGTAACAATAAAGAGAGAGCCATCGGTCACCCCACAGAACAGAGGGGCTTGCGACTGATTGAGATTCCCTAGCCTGCGGACAATACCTAGTCCTGATTGAATTGACCCTGGGTCCCCAAGCTGTCGATTTTTTTTTTTTCGATTAATTTTTTCCCTCTCCCCCTTCATCCCCCGTCCGAGTCCAGTGGCAGTGGCCCCTTCTACAGCGCACTACAAGACTCGCCTCGCTAGCAGCAGAAGCCCCCCCAAAGCATCCACCTTCTAGCACTTGCATCAGCACCTAAAAAGCACTAGAGCCAGAGCGCCGGTCAGCACCGTGTAGCGCACCGGACCATTTCGGTGCGTTCAGTCAGTCGACACCCTACAAATTCGAGGGTAACCCGCTTTTCCGATCTCCTCCCTCTCTTCCTATTTCTCTGGCCAGGGTAGAAGAGAGTGAGAGAAAAAAAAGAGCGTAAAAGCAGAAAAAAAAACTTTCCGCTGTTGGGAAGCAGCACGTTGTTTTGCTCTTCACGTTTTGTGTCGACAGCACCTCTCTCGGGCTCAGCCCACCCCCTCCAAAGGCGAATTCCCGCCCGCCACCTCTGTCATCGTCTGTAGCACAAGCCGGTCGTCTTTGGGTCTCTCTTCCACCACCCACCTGCGAAAGAAAGGACGCGTCGCATTTTCTCTACCGCACCCCCAGTCGGCTTTTTGACCTTGACCCCACGGCCAAGCACCCCGGCAGAACCATTGGTTTCTTGGTACCAAGGTCAGGTCAGAGACAGACAGACAGACAGACAGTCAACCAACCTACGTCGGAACGCTTTTCTCATGACAATGTCCAGTTCCTCTATAATGACGAGCGCCTCGGAAAAGTCGACTCCTCCAGTCTCCCAACCGTCCTCCATCAGATCCGTGGAACTCTCTACCCGTTCCCCCAAGCTCAAGCCTCAGAATGGCCAGCCGGTTGCGCCCCTCAATGCCGAGGGTCTGCCGAAGCAACCCGAAAAGGCTTCCGTCAAGGACCGATTGACCCGCATGTTCTCCAACAAGGGCGACATTCCCAAGACGGCCTCTCTCAATGGCGATGCATCCGGTGCCTCGACGACCTCTGCCCCGAGCGCTGCAGCCGCTGCCAGGGCACCTCCGGTGCGGAAACAGTCCATGACTACCAAGGCCGCCGAGGGCGCCGCCGCCGGAGCCGCAACCGTCACGTCTTCCAAGAACGGCACATCAACCAATGCGTCGACCAAGAACGGTCAGTCGCAAAGATACATTCTGAACGCCAACGTCCAGGGTGGCCACGAGCACCATCTCAAGGGTAGCAAGCGCCAAGAAAAGCTTTCCGACATGTGGAAAACCCTGCTCGGAAGAAAGCACGAGCAAGCACCGGAAGCGGATCTCTCCCTCGTGTCCAACTGGGTAGACACGCTCAAGCAGGAGAAGGAGGCACTTGCAGGTGACAGAAAGGGCGGCCCACAGGCTACGTCTACGCTGATCGAGAAGTACGGCAAATGCCAAGAAGTTGTCGGTCGTGGTGCATTCGGTATCGTCAGGATATCCCACAAGAAGGTCGACAATGGCGAGAAGCTGTTCGCCGTCAAGGAGTTCAGGCGCAGACCCGAAGAGACGGAAAAGAAGTACAGCAAACGACTGACTGCCGAGTTCTGCATCTCTTCATCCTTGCGCCACCCGAATGTTATTCACACTCTGGATTTATTAAAAGATTCCAAGGGCGACTACTGCGAAGTCATGGAGTTCTGCTCGGGCGGAGACCTGTACACTCTTGTGCTGGCTGCTGGCAAGCTCGAGGTTCAGGAGGCGGATTGCTACTTCAAGCAAATGATGCGCGGTGTCGAGTACATGCACGAGATGGGCGTTGCTCACCGTGATATGAAGCCCGAAAATCTTCTCTTGACATCTCACGGTGCTCTCAAGATCACCGACTTTGGCAACGGCGAATGCTTCCGCATGGCTTGGGAGGAGGATCCCCACATGGTGTCCGGTCTTTGCGGTTCCGCTCCTTACATTGCTCCCGAGGAGTATATTGACAAGGAGTTTGACGCTCGCGCTGTCGACGTTTGGGCGTGCGGTGTTATCTACATGGCCATGCGCACTGGTCGACACTTGTGGCGTGTCGCCAAGAAGGACGAAGACGAGTTCTATGAGCGTTATCTCGAGGGCCGTCGCGACGAGGAGGGGTACGGTCCCATAGAGTCGCTGCACCGTGTAAGTTCTTCAGCGCTCGTACTCATGTGCAAAGCATTCTAATAGTTCTTCCTAGGCTCGGTGTCGCAACGTCATCTACTCAATCCTGGATCCCAATCCCTCGCGCCGTATCACGGCCTCCCAGGTTCTCAAGTCAGAATGGGGCCGCGAGATCAAGCTCTGCAAGGCTGGCGAGGAGGGTCTATAGTCGAGTGAAGGTGCACTCGCACGGACTCGACGATTGTCAAAGTCGATTCTCCGTAAGCACCGGAATATCAGTTACGGCCGTTTCTGTTGTACACCCACCATCCGGATGGGCTCGAACCCCACATTTACCCAGTTTCACATTTGCAGCATTTCGAGCACTCGCACTCGGACATACATCAGAGCTAAGCGTCTTGCTTGAATGGTTGAAAGGCGTCTACATGCTTTAGCACAGGAGTTGCGGTGTTCCCTCATTTTATGATTTATTCTCTTCTTTTCTCCCCCATTTACATTCGACGCATATCTTTTTTTCTTTTCCCGACGAGATGGGATTTTAGCATCATTTATAAGCATGAAAAAGAGAAATATGATTGTCCAAGGGGTGGGCGGTGCACGACAAGGGCTGATTAGAGGCGACATGGCACCAAGCGAGCGGGTATCGCAGCTGACAGCTGACGATTTATTGCCTGCACAAGAATCTCGCATTCCTGGTGGTCACGCACGGGAAGGCATTGGAATATTCGCTCACTCCAACCTGGGAGAAATGGAGAAGGCACAAGAACCAACTGTCTACCATCCGGACGTCGCATATCAAAGCTAGAATCGACGGAAGGCATGGAGTTCTGTATTGCGTTTACGGAGGCGGCAGCAGCTGAGGTCCTTTCTTGGACGCGGCTGCCGTGAACAACAATGCATTCAGAATAGGTCTGCTTGTTTTGATGGCAGACCTTTATTCGAGTTGGGTTCAAAGTGCAGTATAAGGCATCAGTGTTTCGGCGGGGTAGTCAGAACTCGACTATCTGTGATTATAGAAGAATAAACATTTGATTGCCCAATGAATTTCTGGATCTGGTCATCTCGTTCCCAGTAATCAGTCATCATAATGGACGAAAGCTTGTAGAACGTTCGCCAACTAAGAGATGCCACTTTGACATGCTAGTTAACATTGTTGTCTTCTGTCATTAAACACTCGGCCTCTCATGGAAACCTGACGGTAAGTGGTGAGGCAATGCAAACTTCAGTCAAGTAATGCATTTAAATCGTGATATATAAAAGAAGGTGAGAAGTTGAGATACTGGGAGCTGTCTATTACATGAACACCGTCTCACAAGATTGCTGTTATGATATAATGCATCAATTTATATAATCCAAAGCCCTCAGACACATCTGGAACTCCTGATACGAGGCATGGTTTCATAAACAGAACTGCAGTTGATTCTTTGCTTTTTGTCTATAGATGTTCTTTAAACCCGCGCTGGCCGGAGATGTGAATCGAGGTAATGTCTTATTACTAAGCATACATTGCAGAGACTCCCAGGGCTTGTTAATTTCAAACCATCGCCCACGCTTTACACATTCTGTGCCATCTCGTAGTGGTGTTGATGATAGTCGGGCTCAGCCTCGTCGTCTCTGTTGCTCCCGCTGCTGACTCTCTGCCATTGCCTGTGCGCACCTGTTGTGTCTTGATGGCCCACGCTGTACTCATCGGTACGGGTGATGGCATTGCCGAAGGACGATCTCCCGGCTGTGGCATGGGATGTATCGTGCTTCGAAGCAAGAGAGCCGAAAGGCTTGAGCCATGAGACTTTGCCGACCGCAGAAACCTTTTCCGCCGCTGGCCTCAAGAGCGGCAGGCATGCAATCGAGCAGGATAAGAGCGGTTCGATCACGGTGAATATGTACAGGGTCGAGCCGGAATAAGTGAAGTCCGACTGGCCATAAGCGAGCGCCTGTCGGTACATGATGACCCGAGCAATGGAGATGGAGCAGATTCTAGAATAGTCAGAAAGAGATTGGTCAGCCTTGTGTCCCTTCTTGCAGATTTTCCAGGGGCTTATGGGATTGTTCTTACAAAGCTCCCAGCGAAAATATTGCAATAATCCCCAGCTTCTTCTTCACTGGCAGCTGCAATTGCCAGAGAGGGTATATCGGCAGCAAAGCTATGATCGAGTCGATTCCAAAGTTGCTACCGTTGGCTGCCAGGTATGCCGAGGGGATGTTGCCGCAATGTTCGCCCGGGGTTGAATTGTCCCAGAGATATGCCAGCGGCTGGCACAGAAGAAACACGATACAAGTATCGGCGATCAACCAAAGAACACAGATGACCATGACGACGTAACAGGCACAGCGGAATGTTTTCTGAGCGGAGAAGATGTGCACATATAGACCGAGTATGGACATTCGAATACAGGTCATGCTGAAAGCCCATAGAATCTGGATGACGATAAGAAGCTTGTAAAGAATTAGTTTTCTCGCTGAACCACAGAGTTGCGTCTGGCTGCTCACTTTTCCGAAGAGAACGAGCCTCCAAGACTCGCCGGCGAGCGCGATTGTATGTTTTCCAAGGCCTCCATGAACCACACTGATAATGAGACAGGTTGTGACTGCCGTGGCCAAGGTCTGGTTCTGTCATTAGCAAACACAGCATGAAGACATCAGAACAAGAAACCTACGAAGCCGATGAGCACCAAGACGTCATGAGCAAAGAATTTGCGCCTCAGGATCTTTTGAGACCAGACCCGAAGCAGCAGGGAAATGACTGCAAAGACCTCAAACATGATGGCGATGCCGATGATGGTCGGGCCCTTGTCAGCCGTCAGATCCATGGCAAGGGTCGGGCAGAGAGGCTCTTCTCTCTCTTCTTTTTTGTACGATATGTCTGATTGCCAAGCAAGTATGGTCAAGATACCCGATGAATTCTGAATCGCGACGCGGGCGAGGAAGTGTAGGTTGGTAGATAGAAGACCAAAGAAAGGGGATGGAGGAGCCAGCTGAAAGATGACTACCGATCAGCCAGGAACGTCAAATAAACCGCGACAGAAACCTTGGCGTAGAGCGAAGAAGGAGCGAACGACACGGAACCACATTACACACGTCGCATAGTTTACAGGATTCTTCAAGAACACCGATTTCCGGCCAGTCCCGATCTTCGTCTGCAGTTAGGCGGATGTTGGTCCGAGACGGGATGTCGCGCGTCCACGCGCTGCCACGCGCATGGTGCATGCTTCCTTGCCCAACATAAAAATAGCTATATGAATCGACAACTTCATAGAACCGGCCACTTTTATTTCCCGTGAAGTGATTACAGGCTGGGCTATATCACAGTATGTTGGTTGTGACGAGTGATTAAGCCGGCATAAAGGGCAGGCGTGCATTTCGCAATTGCGGGTTTACCGCGGTGTGCTTTGTACGTACTCTCCTTTATAGCCGCGATCACTGCATACCTTGGCATTTGGTCACAAAGATCTTCGAGCGGTTAAGCAAAATTGAGGTTGGCTCTACACAGTAATCTGCAGCGAGGGCAGGACTGCTTACAGTTGTTGAAAATGGATAATAGTTGAGTTGTATGTAACTTGTCACCAACCACTTCTATGCAGTTACCCACTGTGGGGTTTATGTATAGTACAGTCTTGCCAGGTACTACCTATAATACCAACAACCTAGGCAGTCTGGGGCCAATGTATGGAGTGTCTAGACTGGGGGGCCATCCGTTACCCAACTTGTCATTACCTGTCTCTCTGCCGTCCCTTCCTGCTCGTCTTCACTCTTCAATTGGAAGACCCTCGAGCCTTTAGCAAGTGCAAAAGAACCTTATTCTATCTTCGAACTACCAGGCCCCTCTGGCGTAAATAGAGAGAATCACATCGACAAGTATGTCTTTCAGTGCCATTTGGACACAGTTCTTCCCGCCGCGCAACAGCGCTTCACTTACTGAATCGAACCTTCCCAGCCAGTCCGGCAGGGTCTTCATCGTCACCGGCGGCTCATCTGGTCTTGGCTATGAGATCTCGCGTGTCCTCTATGGTGCCGGCGGTAAAGTCTACCTCCTGACGCGCTCAGAGGAACACGCCAAGGAAGCCATGGCCAAAATGGAAGCACACTACTCTGGCGCCGGGAAACCCAAACTGGGAAGCCTGGTGTTCCTGCACATGGACTTGCTGGACTCTGCCACCGTCAAGGCGGCTGCGCAGAAGTTCTTGGAGATGGAAGGACCCGACGGGAGGCTCGATGTCTTGTTCAACAACGCGGGCACAGGCGCCCTGAAAAATGCCCCTCCCAGTCGTCAGGGGCACGAGCACCACTTCGCCATCAACTCGCTCGGCCCGTACCTCCTGACGCGGCTTCTTACGCCTATCTTGACCCGAACGGCCAAGTCTTGCCCGAAGGACAGCGTGCGCGTGATCTGGCCGGCGTCGATCCTGGTCGAGATGATGTCCCCGCAAGAGGGCATTCGGAAGAAGTTTCTGCAGGACGCCACCACTGTCCAGGATGAGAACGAGCTATACGCCATGTCCAAGACGGGCAACTGGTTCCTGGCATCCCAGCTCGCGCGCCGCCAGGCCAAGGGAGAAGGCGTCGTGCACATAGCCGGGAACCCGGGCCAGTATAATACCAATATCTGGCGGCATACGCCCGGCCTCCTGTACTATATCCTCTGGCCTATACTCAGAGATCCTATCCACGGGGCAAATACATATCTGTGGATGGCATTCGACCAATCTGTCACGATGGAGGAGAGCGTGGCGGGTCGCTATGCCATCTGCGACGGCAGGTGGCACCCCGGCCAGCGGGAGGATCTGCTCCTGGCGCTCCGGTCCGTCGGCGAGGGCGGCTCGGGCAGGGCGGGCGAGTATAGGGAGTGGTGCGAGGATAGGATAAAGGACTTTGTCGGTGGAGAAGGCTAGATAATTTTGGGAGTATATACTTGAAAATGGAACTTGGTTCGATCTTATAGGATACGACAAGTTACGCTTACATGCCATATGCTTTGTATGTGTTCGATGAGAATAAACATGGTTCGATACCATGAAAGTTACAAAATTCTAATTTGGCAACTTATCCTTCTCCCTCCCATCAACCTCCTTAAACACCCCCCGTTGAAACTTCTCGTGCAGGCCCATGACAGACGGATGCAGCGGCGGAATGACCTGACACAGCGCCGTCCCGCAGACGCCCGCCCCGTGGTCGATGAACCAGACCGTGCTGCACACGCCCGCCCACATGCTCGTCCCGGCCGTACACCGACCCCCGACCCCCTCCGTCGCCACCAGGCCCGCCAGGCTCCAGTTCTTGCGCACGCCCGCCGGGATCCCGAGCCCGCAGAGCTGCGCGTGCATCGGCGACGCCGCGACGTAGTCGTTGAACGCGTCCGCGAGCGCGCCCTCGAGCTGCGGCCGGAACAGCTCGGCGTACGACGCCGGCTGTAACAGCACCGGGTCGCGCCGCACCAGCGCGGACAGGAACGTCTGGTACGCGCCGCTCGTGGCGAACAGGCCGGCGCCGCCGAGGCACTCGGTGGCCCCGAAGAGGATGTCGAACGCGGGCGCGTCGGCGGCCGGCGGCGCGCCCGCCGNAGGCACTCGGTGGCCCCGAAGAGGATGTCGAACGCGGGCGCGTCGGCGGCCGGCGGCGCGCCCGTCGCCTCGTCGAGCGTCGCGATGCCCGCCGTCCGGGCTCTGTCCGGGTAGAACCCGATGTCGGCGTCCGGGATGCCCAGCGGGGCGAAGATGCGCCGGCGCACGAACTCGTCGAGCGAGGTCCCCGCGGCCAGCTCGACCAGCCTCCCGGCCCAGTCGTGCCCGGCGCCGTAGGCAAACGACGTGCCGGGCTTGAACACGAGCGGCAGGGCCGACTTGTCCTCGACCGTGGGGCCGGTGAACGGCTCCTCGCCGCGTGACGCGCGCCAGCGGCCCAGCAGCGGGTTGAACCAGTCGTACTCGTGGCCCGAGGTGTGCGCGAGCAGCATGCGCAGGGAGACGGGCGAGTCGTCGGGGGTCAGGATTGGCTTGTCGTCATCCTCCCCAAACCCCGTGATGATGCCGTGCTCGCCCAGCCGGGGCACCAGCGGCCGCACGTCGGCGTCGAGGTCCAGCAGCCCGTCTTCCACGGCCTGCAGCACGGCGACCGACGTCACGAGCTTGGTCATGGAGGCGATGGCGCAGAGCGTCGACGGCGTGAACGGCCGCGAGTCGGTTTCTTTGAGGGAGGCCCGGCCTGAGGATCTAGAGTAGATTATATTTCCTGTTCCGTGTCAAAAGTGTTAGCCGAGTTGCTCTCGGACCTGCTTGGCATGCTTTCTGTCCGACTCTTCTATATACAGCAAGGCCGGCGCGATGAAGTATAAAAGGTAGAAACAGGAAAATGCTGCTAGCAACAATCGACTTGCCTTCTCGGTCCGCTGCCGTGAGGGAGTATCCAGGAAGGAGGCCAGATGCGACGGCATCGTCGTACGCCCTGTTTACGTCTTGCATGGCTGGAGTCGTACTAGATGGCTTCAGACGACTAGTATTTTGCATTCAATGCGTTTTATCCCAATTCATGTCGACTGGAAGATCCAACCGAGAAGGCTTAGACGGCTTTTATATTCGCGCCCATAATAACAAGCGACTTCATATTTGATCCGAGTCGGATAGTTTACGGGTACCGCATAGCGTAATACTTCCGGATCCAACCGACCAAGCATTCGCATGTGGCACAGCACCAACTTCAACCCCCTTGCAACGGACTCCTCGGTAACATTGAGAGGGGTCAAAAATGGCAGAAAGAAGCCGATCATAGCCCTTCCTGGGTACGCAGCTCGCCAAGATATGCCTGTGTTGCAATCTGCGTTGGTTTTTGTGCTTATATCACGTGTTGTAGTTTCCAATAAAAGGAGTGAATCGTGACCGACAATGCGGCAGATCGGACCAAACAAACCCGCTTTCTGTTTTGTTCACTTCGTTGAGGTGCTCGGATCAGCTCAAGGAAGTTTCAGCCTAGAAATAAGCAACACAGCAATGGTGAGGAACCATATACTTATAAGAGCTCCGGTCAATAAGCTTAAACACGAAGCGGGTGACTCTAAGATGCATATTTGCCAAGCCTCGAATCTCTTGAAATTCAAATGACGGTTTATTTTCAATACAGTATGAGTAATCAATAAATCGCATGGTTCCATAGCTCTTATAGTTTTGACCTTTGGAGGAACCCGTGGCATAGAAACTTTTATTAAGGTTTGACTTTATGGTTATGTATAACATGGGTATAATCACTGTTTTTGGTTCAAGGTATTACTTATGGTTGGCATCAATCAATCTGGGCTACAAATACTTGATGCCGCGGACGCGATCTCCGTAGCACTTGATGCGCCTAGAAACTGGTTGTGACTCTCAAGTGCTTCTCATTCATGAGATCGCGTGGGAGGAATGTCACCAGCTTCGAAGTTCGCTAATCAGAACGATTCCCTTCAATCACTGCCACAGAGCTGGCACGATTTCCATTCCCCACTGCGGTGTATATTATTTATTACAAGTATGGATTCGTAATAATTATGAGTCAACACTGACCGCAAGGATTTATATACATGCGATTCGCTATGCTGTGTGAGTATTCGAGCCATGTCCGAGAAGGACTTATTTTTGCCATCATTCTTTCCACCGTCGTGAATTAAGAAGAAGAAAGACTGCCCAATAAATCTGATCCATGGAAGGATCGACGGATACGTTACTGATTAACTCCGCAACTCGTGGTATCTTAGAAAGCCCAAAGCAAGTCAACCGCAAAGAAGAAAAATACACGAAGGCGGATTTACTGTGAGAAGGCCATTGGGGCGGGTGGCCTCTGAGCCTTGATCCTCACAGAGAAACGATTGGTCTCTGGCTTTTCCGAAGCTCTTGTCGTCCTATATCGCCAGCCTATTGGGAGACGACGGAGATGCCTGCACAAGCATTCAAGGATTGACAAGAGGGGAAAATACCAAAGCAGTTCCGTGGTACATACAAGTCATCTCGCGACTTGTGCAGGTGATGCGAGCTTCGATGAACAGGTCTGTGTCTGACGTAGTTGAGATCAGATACGTACTCTGATGGTGTTCTCCTGCGATTGAGAGACAGTTCCAGTGCTCTCTTGCAGCTGAGGGTCTACGAACTCTTCATTTCGGTTCGAATTGTGAAAGTATGTCGGGTTGGCAGTTCCCCAGCCTGCAGGCAGACCGCTGTTGTTCTGAGGCTCAACGACTCTGAAATCTGCATATCCAGACATGGGCAATCCATCATGACCTTTTTGGCAATCAATATATATAGAACCAACAAGAAGGAAACAAGAAGGGAGGAATGATGAGCGACGGAGACTTCTGGTTAGGTGCATCGACTTACCTTGGTGATACTCTTGATAAGACAGAGCGGCTCGCGTGTGGTCATCTAGCAATTGATTGCCGCCCGGAGCACCGACACCCGCTTGCGATGTAGGCCATAAGTACTCTGTTGGACCGGCATTGCTGTGCGGGGAATGCAGCATCTGCTGATGCTCCAGGAATGGATTTCCTGCCTGGACACCGCCGCCTACTTGAGATGCAGGCCATTCATAGTCCGGCGGGCCACCACCGCTGCCGTACTGGTCCCATCCAAAGGGCATGTCTGGACTTGAGACGGGACTGCCACCGTTGCTTGGAGGGGCTTCCGGGACCTGCTGATCCCATGCATACGAGGTCATGTCCGGAGTTGAGACGGGACTCTCACCATTGTTCTGAGGGGCTTGCTGATCCCATGGGAACGCACCGTCCCGAGGTGAGACGGGGGTCTGGAGCTGGACAACGCTCTCGGCAGCAGTCAGTGGGCGCGGGCTTCTTCTTGACCGGGCCCGCTTTGACGTAGCGGCTTGCCCATTCTGCGGGAGCTGCTCGTGGTGGGTGGTGAGGCGCTCATGGCGGGTAAGAAGATCGCGTCTACTAAAGCCATGGCCGCAGTGGCAGATGAAGGGCTTCTCCTTGGTGTCTGTGATTTGTTAGACGGGCGCCTAAGAACGGAACTGGGGCGGACCGGGGAGAGATATCCGGAGGGCTAGATTGCGCGTTTCTGCGGAGGGATCAACGCCCATGGGAGTTGGGCAGGCCAATGAGGGACAAGCTTGATATCCACGACGATTCATATGCCGAGACGCAGTAGTCTTGTGTCATTGCATGCATTGGGAAATAAAAAGCAACGTTGGGATGGGTGCAAAAGGTGGGGAACGTTGTGTCTCGGATGGGTATGTATATACGGAAACCCCAACCTCTCTTGCTCTGCGGACTTTCCGGGCAGGGCTAGGCGCTGAGCAGCGAGATGCAACGGCGAGGGGTTGCCGCGAGAAGAGCCTCTGCGCAGGCGAGGTTGAGGTAGATGAATAATAGATGACTGAGTGATGAATGGATGGATGGTTGGATGGATGGATGGATGGCAGACAGGCGGGCAGGCAAGGGGCGGGCACTCTCTGGGGTTGCTGCCTCGATATTGCCAATGTCTGGGCACAGAACCGCGGGCGCCAATGTAGCCAGACCCGACATGGACAAGGGGGTAGATATAGAAAATGGAGAAGAGGAGGTGCTGGGACCGTCTCTCGTTTGTCCCCGCGGTTTGGCTTTTTGGAGTACGGACGGGCAGATACAGAGAGTAGTGACTGATATGGAGAGCGCTGGTTGGAGAAGATAGACGATGGCAATAGTTATACAAATAAAGAGGGCGGGCGGGAAGACGCGCTGTGTGGGCTCAACTTACGAGTTCGAATGTGTCGCTCCTTATGCTCAGAGCGAGCGAATCCGCGGCTACAAAAGGGACATTTGTGAGGCTTGGCTCCAGAGGGTTGCTTTGATGAGCCCGAGGAGGCTTGGTCTGCCCCCGAGGACTTGCGTCGCTTTTGTACGGCGGCCGGGGCGAGCGGGTGTTGCTGCTGCTGAGAAGTCGTGGGCATGTCAACCAGGTCCGACGATTGCAAGTTGCGGTCTCCCGAGGGTCTGCGTCGCCTGTGCGCCTCGGCTTCGACGGGTGAGAAGGTCTGCACGTTCATCGGGACATCAACATCAGCATCGGACGGGAGTGACCCGTAGGCCAGCAGCACATCAGCATCGGCAAGGAATCCGGGTGGCCTGGGATCGCGAGACGCCTCGAATGGGGTCAAGACGGGCATGTCCATTTCTGGCGGTTGCAAGGTGATTTGTGCCTGTTCTGTTGTCCTGGGAGAAGCGGTTTCGGCGTTTTGTTGTCGACTCGTTGGAGGAGCTTGCCGAGTTGCTGCTGTCTTGACTTGCCGTGGGGACCGTGACAAACAAACTTGGGTTTGAGCTGCGGGCGCGTTTGTGAGGTGCCTGGATGGCGCGTCGGGATGAAAAACGTCAGTCAGTCAATCGACCAACCTATTTTTTTTTTCTTGCTTGCACGAGACAGCAACTCAGTTAGTCCTCGGTTCGGAGTGGTAGTAACAAACGTGGTAGCAGTCGCAAGTAATCAAATGGTAGGCCTACATTGATTTATGTTTCCAGTGGCAAAAGATGGGGTAAAGAATCGAGTGTGGAGAAATGGCCTGGGAATATGGGGGACACTCTGGCTGGGAATAAAGAGGGGGCCAGACCTCAGACCTATTATACACTACTATCGTACTGACCAGCAAGCGACCCGAGCCTTTTCTGACCGGACTCATTCAGTTGGACGCTCTCAATCAAAAAAAAAAAGCTGACCAAGAAGCGACCGAGAGAGAAACAGGGAAAGGGCGGAGGAGGAGAATGCGGAGGGGAAAAAGGAAGGGGCACGCACCATTCGATTGCACTGCGCTGGACTGCACTGAGGAGAAGTTGAGAGACTGGAGCGACGCTCCTTGATGCCAGCCAGCAGCCAGCCAGTCCAGCGCGGTCCATGACCCCGGAACCAGCCGTGATTTTAGCCCGTGCCTGCCCTGACCTTTCCATTTTCAATTTCTCCGGGTCTGTCTGGAGTCCGGGGGAGGCTGGGCCACTGCCTGGCGAGCCTGGGTTAGTTGCTTGGGGCCGGCCGTCAATTGGCAGAGTGGCATTAAGATCTGATTCTCTGCCCTAATGTGGGTGGTCGTTTTGGCCGACAAGGGCCCGTCTGCTAAAGAGTCACATTTCATCCAATACGGAATACATACTCGTCTCATTTTGGTCCAAGATGAAAGATTGGAAAGCCACTTCTAAACTGCGAGGCAACAAGGGTCCAATGTGCAAACTCAATCAACAACGGATCTACATACTTTCAGACCACAAATGGCGCCGGCTTGCATAATTTGATGTCGACTTTGCGCTAACCTCTAAATGTTCAGTCCTATTTAGCTAGTATGTGCATTCATTTGTGTCTTGGCACTCCTCCTTTGAATGTCTAATTGTTCTTCACTGGTTTATGTCGTCTGTTTGCCTACGGCACCTCCACTATTTAGCGTTATCGGCGCAGAGAGGTGTCGGGGAGTATACAGTGGACCGCCGAAAAGCTCATGGCCGAGAGAGGATTGATAGCAGTCGAATGTCCGCATATCGCAGATAAGAAATACATTGGTGACCTTGAGGGCAATCCTACATATACATCTATCTCTGAATGCAAGATACTCTGGTTTTGGACAAATAGCGATTTCTTTTTGGAAAACCCTCTTTCAACTTGCACGCACGCTAGTCTCTTTGCGAGCGCAACTGCAGCGGCTACCAGAGACTCCGAACCAGCCATGGCATCATCGACGGTATTCAAGCTCCCAGGCGTGGCACTGATCACTGGTGCAGGCGGTACCGGTAAGTTGCATCTTAAGACCGTAGCATTAGCAACGAGAAGCCACCAAGAAGAAAGTAAAGAAAACGCCATTCTCATAAAATTGGACAGGTATCGGAGCTGCCGTTGCGAGGGGGTTTGCAAGATCTGGTTGCTCCCGGATGGCCATTACGGACCTCAACAAAGACTCCCTCGGAGCTACACGAGATGCCGTAATGAACATCAACCCAAAGGCCGAGGTCGTTGCTCTCGATGGCGATATATCCGATGAGTCATTCGTCGTAAGTGTTTAATGAGATTCTGACAAGTCATGTTCATCCATGCAGCTGTCATCCTGTATAGGGGCCGGAGACGGTCACTCCTTGAAACCTTGATGTGCTCTTGCTTTCTATACATCCGCCAAACCGAACTGTAATCGTGTATACTCATGATCATGTAGACTTCGTTCGTGGCGAGCGTAGCCAAGACATTCTCCCGCCTCGACTACGCCGTCCACTGCGCCGGCATCCTGACGCCGCCGCAGCGGTCCACCGAGACGCCCGCGTCCGTCTTCGACGCGGTCAACAACGTCAACTACCGGGGGACGTGGCTGTCGTCGCGGGCGGCGCTGGCCGAGATGCTCAAGCAGGAGCCTCTCGACGGCAACACCCGGGGCGCCGTGGTCAACATCGCCAGCCAGCTCGGCATCGTGGCCCGGCCGGCCGCGGCGGCGTACTGCGCGTCCAAGGCCGCCGTGGTCAACATGACGCGCGCCGACGCCGTCGACTACAGCGCCGACGGCATCCGCGTCAACTGCGTATGCCCCGGCGTCATCGAGACGCCCATGACCACGGGCGACGCCGAGATGAGGGAGGCGCTGCGGCCTGCGGTAGATATCGCCCCGATGCGCCGCATGGGCACCCCCGAGGAGGTCGCGCACGCCGTCTTGTTCTTGTGCTCGCCCGAGGCGTCGTTTGTGCAGGGGCATGCGTTGGTCGTGGACGGGGGTTATACCATTAATTAACACCGTCTTAGAGGTAAAGAGACATTATTATTTGAAGACGACCAAGTCTCTCACAATCTTGTTTGCGCGAGAGAGGTTTAAAAATGCAAATTCCTTAATTTTAGAAAGCCATTCTCCCAATGAAACTACTACTACTATACACAACGAAAGCAAAAGGGGGTTCTATGCCGTGGACCCAAACGAGAAGAAACGCCATGCTATTCCAATAGCTCCGAAACCAAACCAAAAACCTCCCTTTTCACTCTTCACGGGTGCCGATGGTTCCTCCTCCCCATCCCATGCACATGCCCCTGCGCATTCCTCCTAAACCACCGCCGATACGGACCGGCGTAGGACGACGAAGCCCCATCGCCCGTCTCGGCAGCCGGATCCGCGTCCATGCTGAAGCTGCCGGTGCCGCCGACAAAGCCCACACTCCCACCGGTGCCGTAGTACGCGCCGCTGCTGCCGGTGCCGTAGGCCGACGGGAACGGCGGGTCGACCGTCACGGTCACGGCGTCCGCCGTCACCGTGATGTAGCTGGTGATGGGCGGGTCGCAGAACGGCACGCCGGACGGCTTGACCGACGTCACCGTCGCGTAGTCGACCACGGTGCTCGTCATGCGGGTTGCCGTGCCGGGGGCTTCGTCTTGGGACTGCGCTGCGTTGTTGACGGCGTCCAGGGGGGCGCTGGGAATTATTTCCAGGTTAGCTTTCAAAGATCCACGGGAAGAAAGCGAGAAGTCGCGAGAAAAGAAAAGGAAAAGGAATAGGGGGAAACTAACCTGTACGATGCGCTCATTTGGGCCACCGACGATAGAACCTTGGTCTGCGTCACCACGGGCTGGGTGCCGGCGGCATATGGAACGCTGGATCCGATCGCCTCGGCCGTGGCCGGAGGCGGAGGGTTCTCGGCGGAAGTCAGCGCTCCGTACTCGATGACGGTGGTGAAGTAGTTGCCGAGCGTCAGCGTCGTGCAGGGCTTGGTCGCAGTAGTCGGCTCCGGCTGCGTCGCCTCGGCGGCCGTGGCGGCGGCGGTAGTGTCCGGCGGCGCCGACGAGGTGGGCGCCGGGGCGTCCTCGTAGGTGATGGTCGTCGTGACCAGCACCGCCGACGAGCCGATCGTGTTGTTTAGCGTCACGGCCTGCGTCGAGTACGTGATCGGGCAGACCGTGGTCGATAGGGCCACTATGGACGTGACCACGGCGGGGGTGCCGGAGCTGGCCGGGCAGTTTGTGACTTCGGGGGCGCACGACGTGATGGTGAAGTAGTTGGTCGAGTAGACCGTTGAGGTCCTGGACAGCGGGAGCTCGGGAGTGGTGGTTGTGGGTACGGCGGCTATACTCGAGGCCAGATTCTCAGACGACGGAAGGGGCGCGGTCGCGGTCGCGGTCTTGGAGGGTACAACAGAAGACCCGACAGGTGCGCTGGTCTCGCTGGTAGTCGGTACAACACTTGATGACCCCGGAATTGGAATCGTCTCTGCGACGTTCTCTGCGACTGGGGTGGTGTCCGCGGCGTTCTGCACGGCTGTCACGGGGCAGATGGTCGTGTATAGCGCAATGGTCTCGGTTGTGACCTGACCTTTCTTTGCGGGACAGTCCGTGACGTCTGGTGCGCAGGAAGTGATCGTATAGACATTGGTGGAGTAGACGGTAGATGTCGTGAGCTCCACGCTGGATTCCGAAACTGCATTGTTGGCGACGGCGGTTTCGGGCACAGATAGCGGTGTCGAGCTTGTCAAGGACACCGAAGTGACTCCTGCTTCACTCGATGGAGCTATCTGGGCCGAAGAGACCGGGACAGGAGCGGTGCTAGCCGCATTGATTTCACTTGTGGCTGTCTGGCTCACGGGACAGACCGTTGTGTACAGGGAAATCAATTCAGTCGTGACCTGACCTTTCCTGGCTGGACAATCTGTGACTTCTGGTGCGCAGGATGTGATTGTATAGACATTGGTGGAGTAGACAGTGCTAGTAGTCAACTGAACAGGTGTGGTGGGTGCCGCAGATCCCACTGTCGAGTTGGCAGAAGCGAGGGTTGATGTCAGGTTGGTAAGCGGAAAAGTGGCCGAAGAAACTGGAAGCGTGCTGGAGTCTGATGAAATAATGCTCGAGGACACGACTGAGCTGTTATTGGCGACTGGAGTGAAGCTGGTGGTTGCGTTGGCCGAGCTTGTAACCAATGGCACGGTGCCAGAAGAAGTGATGACACTGGATCCGCTGCTGGTCACCAGAGGCGTCGAGCTGGGTAGTTCTTGAGCGGCATTGACCGCGCTGATACGGGGAGTATAGGTCACTCCATCCAAGACTGTCTTGGTAACCGGACAGATGGTTGTGTACAAGGAAACCAATTCAGTCGTGACGCTGCCCTTCTTGGCGGGACAATCCTTTACTTCAGGTGCACATGAGGTGATGGTGTAGATGCTCGTCGAGAATACAGTGGAGAGTGTCGATGTAGTGATTTCGCTGCTGACACTGAATGTGGTCGGCATCACTTGCGACGAGACAATCGGCGTGGTGGCGATAATCGTGCCGTTGCTCTTCGCTATCGAGGGCACCGATGCATTGAGAGGGGAGACGACTGAGCTCATTTCAGAAATCGCCGAGCTGAAAGAAGATGACACGGCCGAGGCTGCATTAGAAATGCCGGTCGTGGCATTGCCAGAACTTTGCGCAGTCGGAACACTGGTGACAAAGGTCGAAGCCTGGGTCGACGAGGCAATGATCGAAGACTCGGACTGTGCCTCTGCTGCCGTCACGGGACAGATGGTCGTCCCGATGGAAACTAATTCTGTAGTGACTGCTCCCAGCTTACCGGGGCAGTCCTTGACAGTCGGGGCACAAGAGGTGATTGTGTAGATGTTTGTAGAAAAGATGGTGGATGTTGTCAACTCAGTGGCACTAGCACTCCCGCTGCCAGATGTAGCCTCGACACTTGTTGCTGATACACCTGACGAGTTGCTGGCAGGGGCCGTTGCAAAGGTTGACAGGTCCGTGAGGCTAGACCCGGTGCTGGCGGCAGCGGAGCTAGAAGCCAAGCTCGAAGCATCTGTGGACACATTGGCAGTGGAAAAGGTTGCAGTCGCATCCAATGAGGTTGAAAGTCCTGTCGAACTTGCGGATCCAGATCCCGAGGACGGTGGAGTTCCCATGATATATGAGCTTATACTGCTCAAAATGCCACCGGTCGATGTCGGCGATCCGCTGCTGCCAGAAACCGTTGTCTCGAGGGTGCTTGATAAAGAAAACGTATTTGAGCCCGAGGGGATCGAGCTTTCGGCAGAGGTCAAGCTTGAGAGTGTCGCAGAGGCCGATGAAGACTCGATTGTGTCTGAAGAAGGCAGGGGGCTTGCATTGTAGGTGATGGCGCCGTTATCTTCGCCTAGTAATGACAATGGCACGACAGATGTCTGCAGTGTGCTCGCATCGCTCGAAGAAGGATCAAATCCGCCTTTTGCTGCAAAACTGGAAGTTGGCGTGACCTCTGCCGATGACTCGACTGCTGAAGACGGCGGAGGAATAACCGAGTATTGGGCGCTGGCTACCTGAGCGACGACGCTTAGTGTCGCATACAGGCCGTATGATTTTGTGAACATATTTTTTTTCTCGTGTTTTATGATACAAATGTTGATGATGATTTGAAAATGACGGAAGGCATGTGTGGCCAAGGGTGGTGAGTAACACTTAAGGCCATATCGATCCGTAAGGAAATCCTCGAATATGACCTGTCATAGGAATAAAGAACCATTGTTGATATTTGAGCGTGCATAGCCTCGATTTACTATCAAAGACTACATCAAAGCAGGTCAAAGCACTCATCTCCGGGACTAAACAGTTCCGGGACACAACAAATATCGATTGTAGGCCAAGCCAAGCAAAGCTATTATGAAAGCTTGAGTGGTAAAGGATTGAAGGCAAGAGAGAAATGAGCTACCAGAGCTCATTGATTCGAAATGGAGAGTCATAAATCGTGAGGCAAATCTAGTTGGACGATCTCTGCAACAAAGTTTTTGTTCACAACGTGCTGAAAAACCACCGTCTGATGGATGAATTCAAAATATAGTCATTCCAGAGACTGATCAAGCAGGACAAGAGGACACTTGGATGATTCACGAATAATCACTTCAAATGGCCATGTTCTAATATATCCCTATATAAAAATGATCTGACAACGATATATATTCCTTACCAGCAGCTGTAAACACCTTGTATAGATATTTGACATTTGGGCCACAGCAACTGTACAGGCTGTCTCTTTATATCGTATGCTATGCAACACCTAGAATTATTTACTGCTGTAGGAAAATTTTATTATTAATTATATGTAAAGAACGAGCCTCTTTCTCCGACAGTGGAAGCACTGGTGAAAGCGTGGCTTATAAGCCAATAATGCCATTGGCCTCTCGGAGGAGAAGCGTTGGGGAGAAGCAAGCCACAAACCCGTACAGCTAGTAATTTTATATGGTACTTCATATACACCGTCTGTGATACTAGGCACACCCATTTCTCATAAAAAAAAGGGGGATTAAGCTGATTTGATGATCCGGAGCTAGCACTCGACATATCCCATTCGGGTGCCATGTGCATCAGCCACTTTGGAGAACAGCACAGCTCAACAGTGTGTTCAAACCTTTTTGATTTAAAGGCCGAGAAATCAGCCAGTAGCAACGCCCAAACGAAGATCCCAAGTTTCACTCGCGAATTCGTTTGCTCGAAACAAAAGGGGGAAATCTGATCATATGTCAGACTGTCAGCTGGAACAGTGGGTCCTCCGTCATCACTTGGCCGGCTGACCCACATCTCCGTCCGGGACACCTGGTGTCGTCGCTCGCCGGCCGGTGTCGAAACCGGAATAAGTACCTACCATCGCCAATCCCGGCGCGCGCGTCTCTTGGCTCACGTTTTCCCTAGTTTCTCCCCGCTCTTAGTGCCGCCCCCGAAAGCATGATCGTTTCTTTCGGATTTCTAAGCACGACCTTGCAGAGCCCGTCGTGGGGAGTGCGACTTGGCCCGGTGGTGTCGTTGGATCTGCGCCCTGCTTTGAAATAAAAACCCAGGCGTCTCGCACTTCTGATGGCTTGCAGAAGTTTACCATCTCTTCTCTTCTCCATCCTTGATAAAATCGTCAGCTCCTCCACACATATCTCGAGAAGAACTCGATAGGCGAATCAAAATGGCTTGTTCGTGTTCGTGTGGCAAACAGGAGGAGCGCATCCTCGTGCTCGGCGCCGGCGAGCTCGGCATGGCCGTCATCGACGCCCTCGTCGTCGCCAACCGCCGACTGCACGTCCCGTTCGCCCAGGTGACCATCACCGCCGTCGTTCGCGGCGGTAACGCCGACCGCGACGGTGAGCTCTCTGCCCGCGGGGTCAAGGTCGAGAAGTGCGACATGGCGAATGCGTCGGACGCCGTCATCGTCGAGATGTTCAAGAAGTACGATACCATCATATCGTGCACCGGTAGTAAGTAGTCCGGATTCCACAACCAGCAAAAGTCGAACTGTGCTCTTTCTCTTTCTCTGGGCCGGACATTATGGTTGCCGGAAATCAGACATATATATTGGACATGGTGTTTCTAAACCTCCGTCTCAACAGTGTACATGAAACCCGGGTTCCAGCTCCGGATCGCACAGCTCGCCCTGGCCGTCGGCGTGGACCGCTTCTTCCCCTGGCAGTACGGCCTCGACTACGACGCCATCGGCACCGGCAGCCAGCAGGACCTGTTCGACGAGCAGCTCGAGGTCCGGGCGCTTCTCCGCCGGTCGCCCGCGTGCGCGCCCACGGACTGGTGCATCGTCAGCACGGGCGTCTTTACGTCCTTTTTGTTCGAGGCAAGGTTCGGGCCCGTCGACTGCGAGAAACGCGGTAGGGGCTTCATTCCTCCTTGATTCATTATGGGATAATGTGTAGAGATACGGTGTTGGCTAATTCTTGAGCCCCTCGGATAGTCCTCAGAGCACTGGGCAGCTGGGACACGCCCATCACGACCACGACGGCGCGGGACATTGGCAGGATGGTCGCCATGATCGCCTGCGACCAAGTCCATGTCGGGTGCGAGATCGTCTACCTGGCGGGCGACACCCTTACCTACCGCCAACTGGCGGATCTGGTCGAGGCCAAGGTGGGCGGGCACTGGACCAGGGAACTCTGGGATCAAGAGTTTCTGCGCAAGGAATTAGAGGTGAGTAATTGGTGTGTTTGTTGGTTCCTTTGCGAGTATCTGTTTGAGATATATGGGCTTGTCTTGACTTTCTATGTGACTATGGGTGGTGGAGAGCAATTCATTGACGCATATTTCGTGGTACAGGCCGATCCGGACAACAGCATGGTCAAGTACCAGAACGTCTTTGCCAAGGGCGTCGGCATCTCTTGGGACGTGACCAAGACTCTCAATTTCGAGATGGAAGAGGATTTCGAGGACGTCGAGATGTATCTCACGCGCGTGCTTGCCGCAATGGAGCGGAACGATAGCAACAGCCCTGTTCCAACTTGAGAAAGACATCGCAGGACTGAGCACTTGTCTGACGCGGCACTGGATTAATTGAGAGATGTGTGTCCTCGCAACTGGCAACACATCTGGTCCTGGGCATTCGAGCCCACGGCACTTCTTACGGGAAAGAATTCGTGCGAACCCGAGATATGACTGATTTGTCATGTGACCTGTCTGCCGACACCTGTGTGTATTTCCAGTATGGCCGGCAGTTCAGATGTCGATGAGTCAAACTCGGATGATGTCTGCGCCTGAGAAGTCCAAGTCGGATAATATAGACACTGCTTACTCTGAGACTTATTCTTTGAGAATGTAACTGCCTGTTTCTTAATTCATATTTTATACGGCAGATAGTATATCTGGTCCATCTCCGTCAAGCTGGGTATTAGGATACTATGTGTAAAAGGTGTCATCTTGCTCAATGCGAGACGCACAAAACTATATACGAATCAACTCAATGGCAGACGTTGATAGACAATGCAATGCAAATGCGACAGATACAACATCAAAGAGCACTTGGTCACAGAGTTAGGTATACCTCTGGTCACAGATACGATCTCAAAAGTTACCTGTTGCGCGATGTGTTATGCGATGCTATAATTACCCGGTCTTCAAAAGCGACACCGGACCCCCAAACATGTATAACCAATTGCCCAACCTAGATATGGATTCCGGGAACTCGAATCGTACGGTCACCGAGTCATGATATACTGACATATAATGAGATGGTTGGCGAGGCCGACGACGTTATCAACGGCTGCATGTATCGATCAACACAAAAGTCTAAACTCGTCAAACAGTGGTTGGTTACCGTTAGTGCTCAACCATATAGTTTCCAACCGGCGCGCCGTTTTGTTCTCATGCAAGGCCTCCGAGACCTGTGCCTGAGGTCTGAACACTAAATCGAGTGGGAAAGTGGCCGGATCGGGCGTATCATGACTCTCTCATGTCTCCGAATTGGGGAAAGCAAAAAAGTGGTGAAGTCAAGACAAGAGGAGAAAAGCCTTTGGGGATAACGGCCGCTAGAGCACTCACTAGCCACAGCCAGCTATGCCAGCCAGCCAGCAGCAGCAGCTGGGCGGAGAGGGCGAACCAATGCAGCATGTGAAGCGTACATGGCCTATTACCACCTCTCATGCAGGTCGATCTCGAAACCTAGTGCTCACCCAATGCAGCCTTGCTGCCACTCGTCTGCCGGGCAATGATCCTGGTCGGGATCACGAAATAGACCGGACTTTGCATCTGTTCGTCGGCGGTCAACTTTCCCGTTGCGGTCTTAAAAGATGGATGTAGTATCTTAGTACAAGGATTGAAGCGGTGAAATTTCAAAAAAAAAAAAAATAAAAAAAAAATGAAACTCTATGGCTCGCTGCTGCTTGGCGAGAGGAAGGATTCCGGACCGGAGAGCACCTAGACCTCTGGACCCGAACTTTCTCTCGCTCTCTCTCTCTTGAAAGCACACTGCCGGATTAATAACCCAGGCATTGATGCTGGGTATGGATGTACAAAGTACCTACCAACATGCCGGGCAGACATGAGCCACGTAAACGATGAGCGACCCGGCTAAGGTGCAAGCTTCGGCAAGTGGACCAAAGTTGGGACTAGCGAAAATCTCGGCAAGGGAGATCCAGAAGAACGAAGCCAGAAGCCAGAAGCAGGTCGAGTGAGTTGCGACGGAAATGGAGAGATACCCGCATCGGGCACCCGCGGGCCTAGCCAGAGGCAGTCAAGAGTCAAGCAGATTGTCGACGATTCAACGGGCAGCGCGAATATCCCCAGGCTCGCCAGGCCCAACGGTCTTCTAGAGCCATGATAGCCTGACAGTCATGATGAGTTGGCAGCTTCTAGCGCATTGAGACGGAAGGATGGTCAAATGAGCATTCGTCTCCTCTGCTTGTCGTCTGTTTGGCAAGCCGGGCAGTCCTGGCAATATCCAACGGAGTTGAATGGTGGCCGTAGGTGGTTCTTCACGGGCACGTGCAGAAGAACTTTTTTAGCAGCGTCCAGAGTCTTGGGCGGTGGGATGTGGATGGATCTTCCATGGTATGGTGCGAGAAAGAGAAAAGCACAGATCAATGTCTGAGACCGCCGGAATGGAAAAAAACCTTAGAATGTGGACTGCTCGAAATTAGACACAAAACGCATCGAAGATCCGACGATCGCATCTGTGATGTCACTGCTGCTGCTGCTGCTTCGGCCTAGGCGAGACGCAGAGAGGGTCAGGCCACTTGCGGCGCCTGGCGTTATGGCGCTGCTTTGCCGGGCGGGGTGGGCGTTTCCCTCAACCTCGACTGGGAGTGGCCGCCTGGACTGCTGGGTTTCCAAGTTTGGGTAGGGCAATTAGCCGAGCAGTAGTGTATTCGGTGGGATGCGAGATTCGTAACTTGTATAGTAATTGTAGACGATTCGCATTTATTTCGGACATATGCTGATGGGAATTAGTTTTATGCTGTATAGTGGTTTGGGGCGCTAGAGCTGTCGTTCGCCCCGAACATGCTTCATTCCTTTGCTTCTTCTCACACCATCATTCGCATCTTGCGAGATGAAGCAAAATTGACCTCTGGCATGGACTGTCTTGGAACGGAAAAGAAATCGGGCCACCAAAGACGGCCGGCCGCCCCCTCCTGAAGCCAGAGCCAAACTCAGATCGAGATCTATCTCGACAAGGTCCAGCAGCCACTGGGGCACTTTTCAGTTATGGTCAGGCAGATGTTGGGCTGGCTGGATGGTAGATGGTAGGAACATGTGAGTCCAAGCTCTGGTGCGCCAGCAGTGGGTATCAACTGGAATCTATGGAATGTCCAGGTATATTTTGTGGCCTTTCTACGTTTCGAGGCCGGCTAGTCGGGACTCCATACACGACTATTTAGTACTAGTCTTCTGCTGAGGATTAGGTGAGGTTGAGTTAGGAAAAGGCAGCAGTTGAGCAGAGCTGAGGGCGGAGGAACAAGAGAAAAAGATGGAGCAGCCAGGCTTGGGGGAGGGAGGNCAGTTGAGCAGAGCTGAGGGCGGAGGAACAAGAGAAAAAGATGGAGCAGCCAGGCTTGGGGGAGGGAGGAGTGGGCCTGGTTCCCGAACAAGCAGCAAGAATCAAGATAGACTTGCGATACGATACGATACGATGGATGCGATATGATACGGTCGGATCATTGGGTTCATAATTCGGTGGCATGTGCGACTATGAATGGATAATTCGCGAGTGATCATGAAAGCGGCTAGCGCGCCAAGAGGTGAAGTCAAACCTGAGGCATCTGATTGGCCGGACGCGCTTCGGAGCGTCAACAAACCGTCGCGTCGCGAAGCGCGGCTTGGCCAACGTTTTTGCACACGCGCCCAGCTGTGATCCAATCGCTTCGCGGCCGCTCATCAATCTTAAACACCACATACTCGACCTCAATGCACGTCTGGTTCAGCATATCGCCGCTTTGCACAACCCCCCATTGCCAGGTTACGCAAGACACCATCAAGTTGCATCGAATCGCATCATACAGGCGCCCAACTTTTCTGGCTGCAGGTCTCGAGGCTAGAAAAAGAGAAGGGAAGGAAGAAGAAAAGGTACTACAAGGGCCCGTATGTATGTTTCAGACTACCAGAGTCGCCCACGTCAAGTTTACGGCACCAGGCCTGGACCTACACCACATCTGGTCTTGGGCGAGCTCCCAGCTGTGCGCAATCGCTAAATCAGAACTAGCCAAGGCCTTCACCGCGTGTTTCGCAGACACACGGACCTTGATCACCCATTCGTGGTACCCTCTCTATCTCTAACTCGCCATCTTCACTATTCACGCCGGCAGAGCATCTTGGGAATAGAGCCGCGTGCAAAAAAAGATTTTGGGGACATTTCCAAGGTCAAGGTGACCAGACTACGAATACTGGAGACCTACCTAAAAGCTGAGAGCCCCGCCCATAATCGGTCACGCCCGGCTCAGCCTGCTCCCTGCTTGAAGCTTGGGTGCTCCATCCATTCGATACTCCATCCGTCAGCCATCCATCAGCATCCAAGCCATCCGACTATCCATCCGTTCCATCCATCAGCAGCACAAGCACACATCCATCAATCCTCAATCCATGCAAGCAGGGCTACGTACTTTTTTCCGCTCTCTGCTCCCTCCCTCCCTCTCAGCAGTTCTCTAACCAAACCTTGCATCACATCGTGTCACTTCAGCAGGCCAATGCTCTGCCAAGTCTGCTACATAGCTGCACATGCATACAAGGATCTATACTCTCACTCCTGGTGGATCGCCGCTGAGTTGGCGGCTTGATGTAGCACGAATACCAACTTGCGTGCATGTAGTGTAGCTTGCCAGTTGCAAGCATTCTCTCACTCCATTCCCAGTGCCCCAACCGGACATGGTACACGGCCCATATAATCAGCAGGCAGTGAGTGAGAGAAGACGAAGAAGAGCAGAGACAAGCAGGTATCTAGGTTACCTACCCACCCAGAATTGCCAGACATTTGAGCAACCGAATCGGGATAGCCCCAGAGCCCATTTCGAAGTTCGAGCTGTTTGGGATCTAGGTTTGGTTAGTACGTAGCTTAGGCACTGACACTGGCGGCTCGCCAGAACAGAAGCAAAAGAAGTACGAACCAAGTTCAACCAACGGAGAGGACAAACGAACGAACGAGGAGCCAAAGGCGCACCCGGCAATCCCATACGTACATCCATATCGATCACCCCAAGGTCCGTCGGTACCACCCACACCCACACCAGACCATCCCGCAGAAAGCTTGCTCCCGGTCTCCCAGCCAGCTAAGGAAAGCGTTTTCCCCATAGCCGCTGTTACATCCTCGCTGCCTTCCCCCTCCCCTCCTCTCTTCGTCTCATGAATCCATCTTGCCTTCTTTCAACATTTTGTGCACCGATTTCTTGTGCGGACAGAACCGAGCGCACAGCGAGCAGAGCAGAGCAGAGAGCAGCAATCCGAACTGCCCGCCCGCAAGACACGGCATCGCCCATCATCATTTGCACCTATTGACACATCCGAGACCTTCTAAACGAGGCTCATCGATCCAGAGGCGCCACAGTCACCCTTGCTTGTAGGCTCCACCTACTCATTAAAACTGGGCACCCCGACTAAGGTGAGTGCGCTTACCCACGAAATCTCCTTCCCGTCATGCAACCCACGAAAGTGCGGGCAAAGTCTCCCCACTGCCTATCGCCCGCCCAGCAGTACTTTACCGAGGCCTCGCCCGCCCGAAACTGCCCTTGGACGGTTGGTGACACCACCTACCCATCAGGATAATACGATATCACGACTACCACAAACGACCCAGACAGCCATTCCACTCTTCTCGGCTGCCAGTAATCATAATTACTAACACCTCCACCAAACCAGACCACCTCTGCGCATCAACCACTGGCTCAGATGGCCAAGTCGACGCGTATCGCGTCTGGCGCGCTACCGCAGCAGCAGCCGATGCAGATGTACCACGATCCTATGCCCAATTTTGTCGACGTCCCGACAACGACAGACTTTCAAAACGGTTTTTACGGAATGCCGGCGACTGCCATGTCCATCAGCCGGGCTCCTATGCCTTCCGTAGGCGCGCCTCTATCGCCGCGCAAGTCGTATCAAAATCACAACCGAGGCGCGAGTATCGCTTCTCAAATGTCGCAAGGATATAGCAAACAACCGTCGCCGTTCGAGGCAAATGGCAGAGCGACAATATCACCTCTCACGCCACTCAGAGATCATGCGAATAGAATCAACCAGGCCGTGAGCCTGCAGCCTGGACCCGCACCAATGGGAGGTATGCAACATACGGACTCGATGCAAAAAAAGCAGCCCATGATGTCGAAATTTAAGCCGGTCCACCAGAAGCCAACGATGGACCCCAGCTTTCAGTACGGCAGAGAGAATGTCCACCCAGCATTACAACCAGCATCGGGCCCAAGGGTCAACATGAACATTGAGCCCTCTTATCAAAAGTCTCAAACGAAGCGCACTCTACTGGAAGCCGCCCCGATCAAGAAGTCGAGACCATCGAGCTCGTCGTCCCAGGAAGACAAGGAGGCAGACTTGCCTCAGATGGTCTTGCCACCTCACGATTCCTTCCTGCCCATTGTTGACGATGGTCTGAAGCCTGGTCATAGCTATGCGACTCTCATCGCCATGGCCATCATGCGATCCAAAGACAGACGCTTGACCTTGTCGCAAATCTACAAGTGGATCCAGGACACCTACTCTTTCTTCCGACAACAGGACGCCTCCGGCTGGCAAAACAGCATTCGTCACAACTTGAGTCTAAACAAGTCATTCGTGAAGGAAGTGCGGCAAAAGGGCGACCCCGGCAAGGGCCATTACTGGATCATCCAGGCGGGTGAAGAGGGACAGTTCCTTAAGGAGAAGCCAGGACGCAAAGTGCCGCAGAATGGTGCCATCATCATGACTACTCGCCCCGATGCCACCCCCATGGAATTTCCCGCCCAGGACGGTCTGCCTTCGTTCCCGACACCAATTCTCCCGGCCCACTCCATGGGATACCCTCAGCCATCGCTACCTGCCAGCATATCCATGGCAGCCACCGTCCCTGAAGTTTCGTCTGATGCCACAATCCCCTTGTCTGATAACGCCACACCCGAGGATCAACTGGTCAAGACGGACGCAGAGGGCCCAGTGGACAACGCAGACTCCCCCGAGGAAATGCACTCGTCCCCTCCCGTACCACGTCACGTGAATCGCAGCAACACACCTCCGCCAGTATCGCGAGCTCCGGCATCTTCAGGTGCGCGAACCCACAAGCGCAAGTTCGCATCCATGGACGACAGCGGTTACATCTCATCTCTCGAGTCCTCGGCGATGCGGCCCAACCAGCGTCTCAGCTCGGAGGCAGATCGTCCCCGAATTAAGCGGGGCCGTGCAGAGGAAGAGATTGCCAGGCTCCGAGCATCTTCGTACGACAGCCCTACCAAGGCTCGTTCTCATGGAATGATGCCGCCTTCGTCTTCTCCATGCCGCCAGGCCAGCGATGCGCTTCAGATGCCGCCTCCAGTCACTCCGGCGCTGAACAAGCGCGCAGCCGCCCTCATGCGCCCGCCTCCCTCCGTTTCTCCCCACACCAGCTTGGGCCTGCATCGTAACAATATGAAGGCCATGCTGGAATCACCCGTCCGCCGTGCCAGCAACTTCAACCCGGACAGCCTGCCTTCAACCTTTTTCGAGCCTTCTCTGTTTGGCCATGACTTTATGAACGCCCACTTTGACATCTTTCAAGATGAGCAGACCGGAGAGGCTATTGGAGAGACGATGGAATCGTTTTTCAACGCGGCCAACAACGGTTCGCCCATCAAGCGCTCAGCCAAGAAGGCACGCCTGGAGAGGACTCAGTCAGCCAATGCTCTTGGCGACATTACGGGATCAGCATCCAACCGCCCTGCCATGCTGTCAGCGCCGGCCTTTACCACGTTTGACCTGTACTACGAGACTCCCAGCAAGATTCTCGACGACACGTGCTCCCCGAGCAAATATCTTCAGCAGTCTCCCATTGCAATCCAGGCCGCTGCATCGCCTTCCAAAGGCGGCCAATGGCAAGGCGTTCTGGAGGAGATGTATCCAGTTGTGGATTTCGGAGATAATGACGAGAACTCCGGCTTGGATCTTCTCAACGGAGGCTTTGCCCGGATCGGCAGCATCAAGCCAATGGCCGCTCCGGCTGGCACCTCGAAGCCGCCGCTGGGCCGCAGTTTCACCACCAACTTCTGATGCCTTGGCTCGCGAGGATAATATGTGCAATTAGCACGCTGCGACATTTGACGAGTTACGAACTGAACGATTATTGCATCATTCTTTCCTGTTCATGGCGTCGACTATACCATGAAAAGTCATCAGCGATTGGAGTACAGGGCAGCGAAAGGCTTATAGATCAACGCTCGGCACTGCGCCTCACGGCCTTCTTGTTTACTGTTTGGGGTAATAATCATGATCTGCGCCTCGAGTACTCAACGATGATGCTCAGCAGCATAATGCATCGTGCCGGTATTCATTTCAGGGTTTGATTTTCCCTCGAGCGAAAGGGAGGCTTTTGATATTTATTTTTGACTTTTATCTGGTTTGCAAGGGGGACAAGATTGTCCCTCGGTGTTGGAAGCTTTACGCAAGGCGTTCGTTGACAGACACATATCCCGTAGGCAGGGTACATGGGAATCATGAGTACAAGACTTGACGCACATATTGGAGTTGACGCTGGATCAAGCGTCTCAAGGATCATTCATTTATAAGTCGTGCCAGCGAGGCACTTTCAGCAGGCAACCAAGCGCAATGGAGTTGGTATTTGGATGATTTAGACGGCTCCATAATAACTTTGGTACCACTGTACAGCGGAATACGAACATTGTCTTTAAGAACATATATTCATCTGGCTTACCTCGTGCATACTTGCTTGTTGACTGATTCGCCTGCCCTTGATTTTCGATTCGATCAATCTGCCCAGCGAACATGCGGAAGCTATGCCTTTTCATCGAGAGCAACCTTTCGAACCGACGAGGCAAGACATGGTGGGCCTCCAACAGCTTCGTTGCCGCGGTTTCGTTCTATTCTTTTCTTTTTCGCTCTCCAACCGCGGCGAGATATAGTTATTTCATTCCCCGTGAAGCACTTTGTTGCGTCATTCACTTCTCTAATGATATCGGACTGCTATATATATCACCTAGACAGCAGATCTGTTCGAGTCTCGAAGTCCTCATCCGGTCCAACAAAAGCTTGCAGTACACAACACCAATAGTTACCGTCAAGATCACCGATTATGAGACCCACGAGACTCTTGGCAGTCGGCTTGTACACCAGCCACGGCGCTCTCGCCATCCTGCCGGCTGTGCTCCCCGCCCTCTCCGCCGCCGGGTTCACCCCGGCGGGCATCGCTGCCGGTAAGTCAAAGTCACCTGCGTTCCTGGCGTGAGTAGGTACCGATTCCAAACTCTCTGAATAGGGTCCATCGCCGCGGGCGTACAGAGCACTATAGGAAACGTCGCCGCCGGGAGCCTGTTTGCCACGCTGCAGAGCGCCGGGATGGGTGGGTACGGCGTCACTGTGCTGCATGCGGCCGCGCAGGCCGGGGCCGCGGGTGCGGCGGGGGGTTTTGCGGGCGGAAGTGTCTTTTGTGACAAGGGAAAGGGAGATGGGGGAGAAGGACGGAGAGAAGGACGAGGGAAAGGAGGGCTCGGGCGACAAAACGTAGCGGTGACCATGGAGGAGGGGAGTAAGGAGAGGAGGAAAGACGTGTCATGTGAGAGTCCTAGTAGGGTAGTCACCGAGGGTGAAGATGATACGAGGTTATGCGTATCGTGATGGAGAATAGAGAGAAAAGTAAAGCCCCTACAAGGATTGCAAGGTCATAACGCGACGATTTGATGTTCGTAAAACTTTTGACCTTTAGGATCTTATATCTAGCATTTTTTGGAACATCAAGTCTTTGACAAAGCTGAAACAGGTGATTCACTGTTTTCTCTTTGGCAACAATGCCGAATACTTGTTAAGAATGATAACTCGCCGACAGAAGACATTCACCGACTAGATTTATTATTCTTCACTTTTACCAGATATTATATAGCTAGGGAATACGGTCGACTACTTTCCTTCAGCATCATTCTTAATTTCAGTCATAAACAACCATCACAACCACGGGTTGTCAAAAATCATAACAGTACCGGCAAAACTATAAGCAAGCGAGGATGAGGTTCAAACACCTCCTCGCCCAAACTCTCCTCTTCATCACCAGGGCAGTCTCTCCCCAGCGGGAGAGAGCAAGCGCCCCCTCGCACAGATCCGTAATTCGAGAAGTCCTCGTGGAAGACGGCCGGCCGGTACCGCCAGAGCTAGACGCCGCGATATTCGCCTTCTCGGATTTCTCTCTGCTCTTTCTTTACCTGGTAGGGGTATATGATCCCGGTACGTTTTTTTATGTCTCCTATCTCTACAATCTTGGGTTCTCCTCTTGCTCTTGATGCCTTTCCTCGCCTGACTCGTGCACGCTTCCGCATGTGGCCGTCTTCTTGTCTCCGCTCTTCGAAGATAAGTGATTAATATTTTTCTTCAGAAGAGTCTCCCGCAGCGGCTGCTATCTGCGAGGTCGCAGTGCGCAGTGTCCTGGAGGACACGTTCTCGAGAGGGGAGGACACATTCGACATGGTCGAGGTCTTGTACGAGGTCGTGGAGAGGCTCCGGCCGTACGAATCCTTCTGGGAGGCGAAGAGGGAGGAACTGGACCAGAAGGTCTGGGAACTAGTTACAGAGGCAGGAGGAAGAGGAAGCAGAGATCGGCGAGCCAGCGTGCTGTTCAAGGAGGAGGGCGAGAGAAGTTTGGAGGATCTATGAGGGAGATAGGACCACACTTGACCCAGACGCGAGATTTGTCGTGTTCGCGCAGGTTTATGTCCTCGTATCACTTTTGATTCTACCTCTCAGGAGAGAGGTGACTGTAATTGTGGATTTCTATTCGAAAGATATGCATTCCTCCTACTAGATGATCTTCGCGACGCCTCAACAATATCACCCTAATGTACTCAGGCAATCGCCCTCAGTTCCTGGGAATTGAATCAATGATCAGCTATCCCTGAATTGGCGCGATATCCTGCGGCCGCAAAGCACCCAAATTTGTCGTGGCTGGGTTGCCGCACCTTTGTTATAATTTCTTCCCAATCGTCGTGTCTATCTTCTTCCAACACCTCATCAAGAAAGTTTCAGAAAGTGCTGGGCGGCCGTCGTGCCTGATCTCCCACCTGCGACTATTTCGTCGTTGTCTGGCCCTCCTCAGTCGGGTAAGCCATTCAAACAAGTCATTCTGTTGCTGCCTGAGAATTTGTGACCCAAGTTTGGCATACATCCAGGCCTGCAAGGCAAACGGGGAGAGTGGACAACTGTCCATTTATTTTCTCCCATTATTCCAGTTAGATGATCCCTCATTTACACACCCTGCCGTTCGGGTCCTGACTGCTCGGTGTTTCCGAACCGACACCATCCCATCTGCCTAAGAAATGGAATACTCGCTACCTACCTACACAACACTCACCATCATCCCTTCGCATCATCTCCAACGAACCACCACCGCCGAGAACTGAGCTTAAACCCCCCCGCCCCCCCCCCCCCCCCCCCCCCCCCCCCCCCCCCCCCCCCCCCCCCCCCCCCCCCCCCCCCCCCCCCCCCCCCCCCCCAGAATGAGACCTGCAGCCGCTCTGATTGTCGGCCTTCTCGCAAGCCGCGGAGCTGTTGCCTTTGTCGAGGCATCTCTCTGCGTGGGGCCGTGGCCGTCGTCCCCGCGCCATTCGTCGCCTTCCAGATGCTCAACTGCTGCGGCTTTGGCGCTCTGGGTATTGCTGCCGGTGAGTAGTATTTCCTTTAACTTCGAGCTATCTTGTCCTTACAAAGATTCTTTTTCCTCCCAAAAGTAATCAACACTGACCCTCCTCCTTCTCCCAAAAGGGTCCTTGGCAGCCTATATCCACAGTCTCATCGGGGCCGTGACGGCCTTTATTTAGTCCATTTGCCATCCTACAGAGCGCCGGTATGGGAGGATACGGCGCGGCTATCGTCAAGCTCGTCGCCTCGATCGTGGGCGGCGCCATTGCGCTGCTGTTACGGCTCTTCAGATGATTTCTTACAAGACTGGCTACGAGATGGGTAATCCCAGTACTTGGAGGAAATGAAGGTTCAATTTGTTTGTGGGCATATGTCAAGATTGACACACGAGGACAATGGCGACATCCCATGGTCTTGCACCAAATACAAAGAGAATCATGCCTTCTAATCTTTTACTCAATTTTCATTATCCCCCATTCTCACGACTGGTAATACATGGTATCATTCTGTATGCAGGGTTCCAGAATATTGATTACAGTATTAAATGCCTTGCTGCTTCCCTTTTAATACCCCAATCTTTACTGCCCTATCTGCTTCCACGGCTGACGCTGCTATACCGCCTCTTCTTGAGCGGTGCGCCTCCTCCTTCACTATCGGAGCCGCTGACGCTATTTCTTGTCCGCTTTCGGGGCGCGCTGCTCACGCTGCTCGTATTTCTGCGCCTCCTCGGTGGCGGGCTATTCGATATAGACCCCGAAGCTGGCCTGCCGCGTCGCGCTGGCGGGGATGGCGAACGGGAATAACTACTGCCACGGCGCGCCGTGCGTTTGGGAGGCGGCGAGGGACTGCGAGAGTATGAGCCGGCCCTGCCACCCTGCGCAGGCGCTCTTCTTGGTGGTGTGCGCGAGCGCGAGGGCGTGTACGAGCGAGATCGTGAGCGGCTGTAACTACGGCTGCGACTGCTATACGATCGTGATCTCGCCCTGCCGTTGTTCCGCACCGGACTACGGGGTCGGGAGTAGCTCGCATCACGGCCACCTCTGCGTGGCGGTGGGCTCCTCGAGTAAGAATTATCTCTCCTCGCGACCTTCCGTGGCGGGCTTCTAGATGTACTGAATGCCGGTGATCGCGGCCGCGACCGCGACCTAGAGTAGCTCTCGCCACGACTTTCGTATGAGTACGACCTGCCGCGTCCACGCGGCGACCGTGAAAGAGATCGGCCTCTCTTGTCGACGGCTCGACGGGGTGGTGTCCGCGAGCGCGATCTAGACGAGTAGGATGAGCCCGTGTACGACGAATAACTCGAGACAGACTCCGAGTCTGAGTCATCTCTGGCAGCCGGCGCGGGCAACGTAGGTTTCGGCATGGCGGCAAGGCGTTCTCGCATGTCCTCGGTCAATGGGCCCATACCAATGCTGGTGAAGTAGTTGATAGAGAACCGAATGTTCTTGGGGTTGTCGCGGGGAAACAGACCCTCCAGGTTCGGTTGCAGAATATCATCCTTCATTCTGGCCTGCAGCTTTGGCATGCCGAGTTCCTCGGAAATCTCCTGGAACATGATCTTGATGAAAATACGCGAGGAACTCGTTGTTTCCTCCTCGTTCAGGTGGATGGCCTCGAGGCTGTACCAGCCGATGGCGTCGCTGCCAAAGAGATGACCGAAAAGCCGTGCAATGTTGCGAAGTCTGTTGGTTTCATATCGATGGCACGTCTCGTAGTATGTCTTGAACGAGTCCTCAAACATCATCATCTTCTCTCGGTTAATCTTGGCAAGTCTTTCCGCAATCAAACCAAAGAATTTCGTGTATGTCTTCTCCTGCGAACAACATTCGACGACCATGGATATTAATTCATGTTCGTATCCAGCCGGCAGTTGAACCTTGAGGAGCTTGTGGACTGCTTCTTCCGGGTCGAGCGCAGACTGAATCGTCAAGTAGATTGTCTTTCGCAGGTTGACCAAGTCGGTGTTGGACTGATCCTTGATTTCCATGGCCTTCTGCTCTTCGTCTTCCTCGTCCGAGCTCTCGTCGTCGCTGTCATCATCCTCGTCGTCGCTGCCCTCTCCAAGAATTTCTGCCTTGAGCTGTTTGTAAGCTGCCTCGTTCTCCTCCCATTTTTCGTCGAACTTGAAAATGTTCAGCCCGTCCTGCACGTTCAAAGCTGCGTCCAGTTCGACTCGATGCGTGATTTGATCGCTCTCCTCAATCAGGTCCAGCTCCTCCTTGATGGGAGGGTTATCCTTGAACTTGTCCTTTCGGATCTGGAAGGCCACCTCGATCATGTACTGAACCCTCTTGTCGATGTCTGCCTCGTGCAGGATATTTCTGAATTGGTCCCAGACGGCATTCGAGATGGCCGGCGAGAACTCCTCCAGGTGAGCGCCAACCTCCTTGATCAGCGCAATCGCAATTTCCACCGAGTCGTCTGTCGGCTTTTGCAACAGCAGGAGCAGAATCTGGGCAACGAGCATCTCGTGAACGACCTGCTGGTTGGCGAGATGGGCAATGAACATGACCGAGGACAAGCAGACGGCCTTGTCATTTCTCTTGAAGCCCTTGCGGAACGACATGACCAGCCTCGAGATGAGCAGCTCGCCGACCTGCGGCAGCTTGGTGTTGACGATGGCGGCGAAGGCGGCGTAGATGGGGGTGAAGGGCAGGGAGGCGGCCTGGGCCTTCATGATGCTGCGGCAGAAGAGGCCGCGGCCGCGGATCAGGTTCTCGTTGAAGAGCTCGGGGACAATGTGCTTGATGTTGGCGACGTTGACCTTGTTGATGAGGCCGTTGATGGACTTCTTGAGCGCCTCCCAGGCCATGCGCTGGTACTCCTTGGTCGTCTTGTCCGTGATCTGGGCCTGCAGCGCGCGCAGCCGGGCCGGGGGTATGTACGTGCCTCCGGAACGCATCGTCAGGAGCTTCTCGTACTCGGCGCGGGCGGCCGCCTGCTTCTCCTCCTCCGTCGGTGGCACCGGCTCAGGTCTCCGCGGCGCGGGCGGCGAGCGCGCCCGTCGTGGTTCGTCATCGCGGTCTCGTGCGCCGCCCGGCCGGTAGCTGTCGCCTCCGTTGCGGGCGCGGCGCGGTTTATCTCCGCCGCGCTGCTCGCGAGGAGGCGAGGGGGATGGAGATTTCGAAGGTCTAGACGGCGCATCGGCCGGTTCGCGCTCAGGCGAGGGCGACCGGGAAGACATGGCTGTTTACCAAGGAATTAGGTTCCACAGCCCCAACCACTTCGCGTGCGAAGGGAATCCCCCCAAGAAGGAAAAAAAGAGAAGCAGCTGCTGGTCGTGCTACTCAATCGCGAATTCCCTCAACAGTCGAAGGGTTCGGATGGTCGAGCGCGGGAACAGCGACAGGCAGCTTGCAGTGATGAAGAGAGAGATGGGAGAGGGGAGGAATTGAAAGCTTTCTTTCTTGATGCTGGATCGTCACCTTAAACTTTTTGGCGTCCCTGCCTGGGCCAGGACAAACACGGACGAGGCTAAGGGTGGAGACGGAGAGCTACGAATCACATGATCCTATTGGTGTAACGCGACCGCCTAGCTGGAGAACTCCCCCAGTTTAAGCCAGGTACGTACTCGGTAGCTCTCCACGTCGCGCCTGCGCGCCGCCCGTAGCTCAACTTTGTGCTCTACTCGCCGCTCGAGTTTAGGGGTGGCCTTTTTTGCCCAGAGGGGGAGGGACAGCAGTAGGTAATTAATTTCTGGCCAGCTCATCCGTCCTCCATCCTGTCGCCGTCCCCAGAACCCTTGAACAAACAACACTTTCCAAAATCACCGAAGCCGGATTCCTTTACCTTTTTTTCTTGTTGCCACTCTTCTTCATTTCGTCACACTCATTTTCTTGTGAAGGCACAACGTCCTTCATTCTCTACTAATTAACAATGGTACGTCCTCAACCCCTACGCGCATGCATCCCTTGCGCGCCCCCGATAATCATGTTTCCGCACGACGACTAACTCTTGTCCTTCTACGCCCGCAGCTTGACAAACTCGTCGGTCTCACCATGCTGGTGGCCGCCTCCGTCGTCTTCATCTACTACACCATCTGGACGCTGGCCATGGTACGTCTCTGCGTCCGAGCCTCTTGGTGGTTCGCCCTGCTAATCCGCATTCCCTCTGGCAGCCCTTCGTCGATGCCGACCACCCCCTCCACAGCATCTTCCCGCCGCGCGTCTGGGCCATCCGCATCCCCGTCATTCTGGTCCTTCTCGGTTCCGCCGTCGTGGGCTCCTTCCTCAGTGTCGTCATGATCCGCAGCAACCGCAAGAAGGCCGCAAAGGCCAAGGCTGCCGCTGCCAAGAAGAAGGCCTAAAGCTTTCGTATATTCTCGAGAAAGAAAGAACGTTCAGCCAAGGGCACAAACGATATGGATATTTCTTGGGCTGCGCATATACCAAACAAGATGTCAAATCGCCAGGCCATATCAGATCTTCATAAAAACCTATCTACACAGCGTCATTGCAATTCCGCGGGGCGACAAGATCAATGGTAAATGGACTCGATGTACGAATTCGCAAATACCGAAAAAAGTAGTAAAATAATAATCTCGAATTACAAACAAATCGTTCTGATGGAGTCTTTGGAATGTGTGGTTATTGTTGTCTATTCTGATGAGTTACTGTGAGGATACACGTTTTACTCCTTTACTCCAACAGGGATATACCATATGCCGTCTCGTCTAATAAATCCAAAAGAACGTCGGCGGCCTACCGGCCATGCAATAATAAGTTTTATGATGATAACGTGCCAGAAAATACAGACAAACCAAAAACCGCTCTGGTCACATCTCCAAACGGAGACGCGATGTGATGCAATGTCCTAAATGATCCCTCAATGCGTCTATGTATGCAATGTCCCTGATTTCCACGAGGCTCGCGTGTCGCTTACAATTGTTCAGCGTCAGGTAAGTGAGGGTTCAACCTCACACTCTCTGATCGGCAAAATCGAGCACCTCGCAGTCATCCTCAAAGAACCCGTCTTCGTCAGCATCCGACATTCGGTTGCCACCCCTACGTCGCCGAGTGGTGATGACGATCTGCTCGTCATTATCGCCAACTTGCATCACTCGTTCCATAGCATAGGCTGGCAGGGCGCGATGCGCATCCATGGTACTGTGGGTGAGATCCTCTTCCATCGCGATGCCCATGCCGAGGTCAACCTGAGTGGCGGCCATGCTCTGACCAAAGGCCCATGCGGTCGGTCTCGCCTCAGATCTCTCCCCTTGTTGCTGATGCTTCTTCTTTGACTTGCGCGATGGCGCCGGAGCGTCATCCAGTGTCGTGGCATCCAACAATTGTGTGACAGCTGCGAGTTGCGACTGCCCAGCTTCCTGACTTAGCTCAAAGAGAGCAACCCGTCGATCCGTGTGGAAGGGTTGATATGGCGCACTCGTCTCGATTTCTGCTTGCGGAATAGATGACTCTGGGTTCAGGTCGGAATTGCTTGGGCGAGGACGGGGATTCAACACAAGAGTGTGTGCTCCGTCATAGTCTTGGTTGTCGAAGTCCAAGTCTTCTTCTGGCTCTATAGTGCGCTTCACAATAGGCGCAAGAACATCACTGGGCAAGCCTCTGAGCTTGAAGTCCTTGTATCGGTTGCCCCGCGAGCTCCTGGTTTTGGTCTGACGAGTTTTACTAGGGAACATTCTCACTAGACCATCGCCCGCAACGAATAGCGTGGGGTACTTTCGACCTGATATCCAACAGACACACGAATTGCTCGGGACCTGGCTACTCATCGGAAGGCTGACACGGTTCTCGGCATTCTGGCGCATTTGGTTGATGGCCGTGGCAGTGTTGCCGAGGGAGTGACTAATTCCAGCGGCCAACACTTTGCCGCCGTACCCAGCGTGGCCCATGAGGCTAGATGCCGTGTGCGCATTGGAGCTACTTCGACGACGATGATCGATCAATGGCTTGGCGGCGCCGTATGCAGAGGTGAGCACATTGGACGCCATGCTCACAGCCGAAGCACTCTCTGGTGCTGTCGAAGCAGGCTCTTCAGGCTTCGTTCTACGTCGAGGAGGCGGCCAAACATAGGCGCTTGGAGGCATGTCAAGCAAATGAACAGTACCTCTCTCGGTGACCATTGCAGCGCGCTCGCCATTCGGCTTCGTCCAGGCCACGTCCACGATTCGAGCCACCGTCATTCGTGAAAACTGGGCAATCTGTCTGACGCGAGCCGCATGTCCACCTGCGGGCGTTGCAGTATTCTGGAGGGCTGACGATTTGCTGTGTTGAATTCGCATCAGATCCCACACCGTCTGCACATCTCCCTTTGTGCTAGCGGTAAAAAGCGACAGGCCCGTCGGCGAAAACGACAGAAAGCTGCACCCGAACGGCACCTTGAACGTGGTGAGATGGTGGATCGAGGATGAGTTGGCGAGGCTCTCCATATCAAGAATGGATACCAGACCCGGATCCTTCGTGACTGCCTGACCAGATACGCCATAAGTCGGAGGAAATTGTGCCGCATCTGTCCTGCCAGAAAATTGGCCAGTCCACGGAGGTGATCCTACAGATGGAGGACGGCTTTGAGACTGGGAGTTTGGCTGCTTCCAATAATTGTTCCAGAGGGACATTCCTTGCTTTCCAACCCAGCGTGCGCCCTGTATCACTTCTTGAGTGGTCTCTCTCATGATCTTGTTCATAACACCATTCGACGACGGCTGGTCAACATCAGCACTTTCGCTAGGCAGAACTGGCGAAGTCAAGGTGCTGAGCCCAGGAGCCCTGCCGTCAATGGCCACACCAATGGTAGCATTGAGCGCTATCTGAGAAGAAGGAGCCGGAGGACAGTAAGCTATCCATCTGCCGGAGATGCCGACGATGGGCATCTGCGGGTTTTGCCGGGGCGGGACGGGACTGTGACTTCTGTTCTCTTCAGGAGTCGCATCGCCCTTCAAGGCTTGTTGAAGGCTTGTCCACAGCTTGCCGACACATCTAAACTCGACTCTGGCCTTTTCAGTCGTCTTGTAATCCCGGAAGATCCAACATTCGCCAGTAGTACCTGAAGAAACAACAATACTACCACCGTCAGCCCGGATCTGGAGGGCGCCAGTCGGTGGCGGGCATCGGAACATTGGATTCTGGACGGAGGACTTGATTGGAATCCGAGGGGCTTGCAAGAGCGTGCCGACCAGAGCGTTGGTCCTTAGAGAGTAGATTTCCACCGTGGTCTGATAGGCCTCGATCGTCGGCAGTGACTTTCCAACACTGATCGGTCGCTGACCTGTCTCTGATTGAGGCGTGTCAATACCTTCTAGCTTGGGGCTGCCCATGGCATCGTAACGTGTCTCGACTATGTCCGGAACCTGCGGGGCCAAAAGTGGCCCATGAACGACGACAGCTACAAGAGGATATACTTCGTTATCATCTCCACTACTCGTCCAGGGAAGGATCTTGGCATTGTAGACGCCGCCACGAAGCCCTTTGAGACTTGCAAGCGGCTCTACACCTCGCTTCGACACAGTGTAAACGTCCAAGCCACCCTCGTATCCAGCCAAGACGACATTGTTGCTCGTGATACCATGACCGAGATTCGAAGTAGGACAGGTATCGAAACCGAAATAGTAGCCGCGCTCACCTGGCTTTAGGCCATCTTTAGGGCCCAGGTCGAGGTCAATTTCGGGAGCCCCATAGAAGTGAGCCTGTGCTTGATGCGGCAAAGGTGGTTTATTGGCCATGCGTGGTTGAGAAAAAGGAGAGTTCATTGAGCTTCGTCTGATTCCGGGAGGCGAAGAAGCTTGCGAACGGAGATCGTGGGCCTGGAAGTGGTTGTCCATCTGAAAGCTCAAAGGCCGACGTCCTCCAGTCGGTGGAGACACAGAGACGGCATAATTAGTGGCAGCTGCCCTCTGTTGTATCCAGGCAGGATGAGGTTTGCTATCCTCATATGACGACGGCTGAGTGGGCGGTGACTCGCCCATGATGCTAATCAGGTGAGGCGAGCCGACAAGCGCACCATGATTCTTTGTCCATTCGCCCATACTGGGAGCCGTGCTGGTAGCAAGAGACGTCCCAGTCACTCCATCCAATACTGGAGACACTGCAGTCGAATTTCCGTTGGTGGGAATGGCGGCCGGTGCCGATGGCTTCAGCTCGGGCGTCTGGATTGGACTGGGAGGAGATTCCGGCATTGAGACTACCTCTTTGACAAGGGCGCCGTGTCTGCGAGACGTTCGGGTGTCAGCGTCGCCATGTACAATCATGTTGAGTCATTCTGGGAAAGTCGAACAAGACTTACGGAAACTTGGCCCCATGTTTGGTCACCGCTGCGACGACTCCTCCGCTATCTTTCGCATTCTTGTCCTTCTTCTTGGAACCTACACGACCGGAATCACTTGGTCAGCTTGTGTTTCCGCATGAGACCCCCTCTTTCGAGAAGCAGATCGAAACGTCAAACCCCGGTAGAGAACGTACCAGGCATTCAAATAGCTTCACCAGAATGCTGGAGGCAGTTTCCTGCTCACCAGCAGAGCGGCCCTGGCGGGAGCCTAACTCGGGGATAGATCGCAAAGCGGGTGCAGGTCGACACGCCTAGGATCAGGAACGAAGATCGCGTCGATTTCTGGCTATAGATGGTATTCGGTTTTCTATCGTTCTGATCGAGTCCGGGGGGGACGTCTTGTCAGGGAAAATGGAAAACGACGAGCGCGAGTTTACGCGCCTGTTGGTCGAGAGCAGCGGGGGAGGGGAAGCTGGAGATAAAGGAGTGGATGATCCCAGCCGAGGCGAACACAATGACTATGTACAAGGAGGCTGCCTGGCACACGGGGGTTTTGGTCACTTTTGGCTGCAGATAGATGGTGTCTATCCGCAATGTAGAAGCGTACGAGTATATCTGGGGTGTTGTTTGTTTTGGGGAATATGACAGACCGGAAGGGATCGCAAAGGCAGAGCAGCAACAAGACGAGACGAGACGAGATCAGACCGGAGGTCAGGACCCAGAATCGGCGACTCGGACAGGCAGGGCGAGATAGTACCTACTATGATGACCCAGGTGGGACGTGGACAGGCGCGGGGCAGATGGGTCATGCCGAAACCAGGGTCAGCAGCTGTGCATGGGGCCAAGGAATGGGGGTTGACTCTCGACTGGAGGTCTGCAATCTGGATGCTGCTGGCCATCCTTGTACATTCCAGGTACGTGACTTGTGCTGTAAGGGCTGTCGGGAAACCATGTACACGGTTGTACAGAGTATATTGCAATTTGTCCTGGATAATGTAAGATACATTTCCCTGCCACCCTCTTTCGCCGACCAAGAGCTCCGGCAGCTGAGCGAACGGCTTTGAGTACCAAGACATGATTACTGGAGGCCTTTGAGCCGGCAGACGTGAGCCATACAACAATGAAAGTTCAAGGTCAGCGCGGTATATGCTTTCTGGTGCCTTGTGGCCCTGCATAAAAGAGAGATGGCGAGGCGCCCTTGGGCCAGGGAAAGGGGTGGAGATGGAGCTCTAATCGCTGGAGCTGGCTACTACTAATAATTGGGGGCGATCTCAACTATCAAGTTGCTAGCTAGCGGATGCCAATGGTGGTTGATCCATGGGTAATGTTAATGAGCATGAAAGTTGACCGCATTGTAGCGGGGGGATTGTGCAGCGACGATGGGAAAGAAACTCCCCGCACCAGTCCGGTTCCAGTGCCGCTTCAGTGGCCGACTGTACGTACCTGTACCCTGTATACCGACAACTTCCAAGTCTTCAACGAGCGTTTGGAGGCCCATGACGCAGATCGAACAGACGCTCCGCTCCACACGGCGGGTTGCGGCTGGCACGTTCTGGCTCTGGGCGTCCAGAACTCGGCGGGTGTGACAATGACAGCGTCCGACCCTACCGAATCCAGGTGAGACCACGCAGGAACCTCACGCTCCCAAACGACATGGCCTCGGCTGCGTCATCTGTTTTTGTCCTCTGACCACTCCGGGACTCTACTTTGTCTGCCCCTTCTTTGGGATTCCCCTGGGGGATTTGCAGCCCGGAAATGCAGGCACCGCAAACGTTTGGTGGTGTTCGCGTCTACCATGTCCTAGTAGTCACAGGATATTAATATAGACATGAACCACACCAAGATCGCTCCAGTGAGACGGGAAAGGGTCCTCCGCAGCACGCAACTCAAGCCTTTACGAGATTGGTGAGCAGCTCCCATTAATAACCCGCCCTCCAGAGATGGTCAAACTCTATTATGCGCTTCCCATCGCATCTTGGTTGCACGTTCTGGCATATCTGGGTTCTAGCCAAGGACCCTGCTCTCTTACCTGCCGCCTGCCTGCCCAAACACAGCCCAGCCCAACAAGCCAGCCAGACCAGACAGACTAGAGGGCATGGCGCGGCAAGCTTCGAGATCAGCTGATGCCGGTCATCCACGGCAAGGCAGGCCACGAGGACTCTCATCTTACCGTAGATAAGCGTCCATGACAAGCGCCTTTTTCTCGATATCGATATTTGAGGAATGCCACTCACGGGAACCGATTGCCTGGTAACCTAAGTCTTTGTAGAAAAAGATGTTGGCTGGTTTTCCCAAGTTGTTCAAGAGGTCCGATGTCGTCTCAATGACCGGTTACGTCACTTTCATGAGATAGCCGATAAGCTTATCTTATCTGCACTTCTCCGCAAGATCGTCAGAGGACTACCTGTGCCGGCACTTGATCGAACTGCATGAATTGTCCTTGAATAGTACCCTGAATCGTCGGGCAGTCATTTTCCACTACTGCATCTCTTGTTCCTGTATACTGGAATTGTCCCGAAGTTTCAACCACGGTCTTGCATCAACTCCATAAAGCCACGGAACGCATCGGCAGACAACCAAGCTCTGTGTGGGATCCTAGAGGAACCTGGGAAATAATCGCGAGCATGACAGCAATATGTGAAGAAGGAGTAGGCGAGGGACTGTTGACTGTTGGGGCAAAAGCAAGAAGTCGCGAATCGGATATGTGAAATCTCAAAACAACACGAGTTCTGCGTCATTATACAGAATCCGAGGAAGTCGTGACTGTTGACCGACCCAGATTACCCGCAGACCGTGCCAAGAGCAAATTTCCTCTTTCCAAAACCCCATCAACATTACGAACAGAAGACTTTTGTACGCTCAAACATCAACAATTCGATCCAGATCCCGCTTCATCAAGTTGACGTAGAGAACATTTCTTCTCCTACCCAGTGCAGCACAGTTCGAATCGCCTGTTATATGGAAGCGGCGCGCTCTTAGTTGCCATCTTCGGCCACGGCCAGTTTTGTTGCGCAAGACCTGCCTCACGAGACGAGCACCATTCTCTACAAATCCCACGATGGACAGGCTCAATCCTTCGTTCCTTTGGGTTGGACTGACCGGCTTCGCGTTGTTTGGCAGAGTCAGAGCCTTCAAGTATTGCAAACATCCGGCGCCGATACCGAGCATTCTACTTGGCAAACTAACTCGGCTCAAATAATCTCTCTCAGTCAATCATTTTGTGCCGGACAGTTTCTTCTTGTTGGTGATAGAATACCCTGGGATGCATGATCGTATGCTGTGCCATGCGAACAACTTCTTGTCCAAAACCAATTACTGAAATATCTGTAATTATAAAAAGAGTCTTGTTCGTATAGCTACCTAATGCGCTTTATTTTATATTTTCCTTTTCTTTCTGAAGCTTGTTTTAATAAGAATAAGAACCAAATAGAACGCTTTTAAAAAAAAAAAAATTAAGACGAAAGTGTTTTGTCGGTTGCTTCTTTTGCCTCTCAGCCAGTTAGATCCATTATTTTTTACCAACGAACAACTTGCAGATGGTTGGACCATGATCCATGCCAACAAACTCCTCCCCAGTTTTCTGAGCTGTTGCGACATGATACTCTCGCAAACTGGTGATGATTCTCAAAGCATGTCCTTTCAATTCTCTGAAAGCATAGTTTTCATATAACCGCTAGTACTCCTACGTGTCAGCCTTCAGATGATGATGAGCGCACTCGCAACAGATTTCGGGCCTACACCGGCTATACTGGGTGTTCTTCTGTCGCTGGTATGCAGTCACGTCTTTCCGATGACCCATATGATCCGGTTGATGGTTTGATCCTTACGTGTGATACAGGGTCTTTGTCTTCTCGGCTACAAGATACTATTACATCCTTTGAGGAATTATCCTGGTCCTCTCGTGGCCAAGTTCACCGATGGCTATGCGGGCTATTTTGCTATCAAGAAGAGACTGCATCTTGTGACGTATCGCGATCATCTCAAATATGGTAAAGATGCTTCTCTTCCCTCGAACTAGCTTGTGATTGCGTGGAAAGGAGGATCGCTGATTCACTCTTGACATTTCTAGGACCCGTCTACCGACAAGCCCCGAACCGCCTGGTGTTCAATACATCGGCTGCTTTACGTGGTGAGTCCCGAAAGATTCGCCATCATCAACACCACTGACGCCGGCAGACATATATCTGAACCCAAGCGTGGGTAAGGCGCAGATATACAGACACACGCAATTCGACGTCCACACCAACATATTCGGCGAGCTGGACCGGGAGCGGCACCGTCAGAAGCGGAAAATCTACGGAAACGTCCTCTCGGAGCGCTCCCTGCGCGCCTTCGAGCCCTGCATGGCCCGCGAGGTTGACGTGTTCCTGAGCCGGCTGATGCGGAGCGCGGCGCGGGTGGTCAACATGTCGCCGCTGTGCCGGCATCTCACCGCCGACGTCGCGGGCCAGCTGGCGTTCGGGCAGCCGCTCAAGACGCAGACGGAGGAGACCAATCGGATATTTCCGCGAGCAATGGTGTCTATGAATTCCATTGTGAATATCTTTAGTATGTCCCCCTGCTTTTGCCGAGACAACACAAGAGGCCTACGCAGCTAGAACAACGATATACGTAGTGTCCTGGCCAATCCTCAAAAAGGCGTGGCCGCTGCTCCGCCGGCTCAACAAGAAAAACGGCCTGGCATTTTCGCACACTGTCAGAAGTATAGTCAACAAGCGTAAGGCGCTCCCCAAGGACGCCAGGCACGACTTCTTCGCCCTCGTGCCCACGGACGCCGACTCCCTCGACGAAGGCCTGAAGAGCACCGAGCTATGGGCCGAGGCCATCTTCTTCCTCCCCGCCGGTAAGCAACAGAAACCTGATCCTGCTCTAGGACGGCCAAGCTGAAACGCCAGAAATCCACAGGCGGCACCACCCTCGCCGCGGCCCTGTCGGCCGTCTTCTTCTACCTGTCGCGGCACCCGGGCGCGTACGCGACCCTGGCGGCCGAGATCCGCGCGCGCTTCGCCTCGGGCCGCGACATCACGGCGGGCCCGCGGCTCGCCGGCTGCGCGTACCTGCGCGCGACCCTCGACGAGACCCTCAGGGTGGCCCCGCCGTTCACGGGCACCTTCTGGCGCGAGCCGTTTCCCGACCACGCCGACGGCGCTCCGTTAGTTGTGGACGGGCGCGCCGTGCCGCGCGGGACCGTGGTCGGCGTCAACCCGTACTGCGTCATGCACAACGAGGAGTACTTCCCGGAGCCCTTTGCGTTCCGGCCCGAGCGGTGGCTGGGGAACGGCGACGACGAGAAAGCGATGCGAGCGGCGTTTGCGCCGTTCGCCTTTGGCGAGACGGGCTGTCTGGGCAAGGCCATGGCGTACCACGAGATGAGCCTCGTCGTGGCAAAGACCTTGTGGTACTTTGACTTTGAGAGGGCGGCGGGCGAAGCTGGCGATCTCGGCGNGTTCGCCTTTGGCGAGACGGGCTGTCTGGGCAAGGCCATGGCGTACCACGAGATGAGCCTCGTCGTGGCAAAGACCTTGTGGTACTTTGACTTTGAGAGGGCGGCGGGCGGCCTGGGGATTTAGACGGAAGGCACAGGGTGGACGAGTATCAACTGTTTGATCATGCCGTTGCGAACCACGACGGTCCGAATCTCGTGTTCACTCCCAGAGGAGATTATTACAGGTCCGACATTGAGCAAGCACTAGGTTCTCTTGAGGAGTGATAGACACAGCGCATAGGCAGCACGAAGTAGATGGTAACGAGTATAAATATAATAATCAGTGGGCCCCTTGACTTTGATCCGACAGACTCTCGAGGTCGGTATCCGCCAGGTTTAGTTCCCGCGTGCTCCCCCAGTCANGTATAAATATAATAATCAGTGGGCCCCTTGACTTTGATCCGACAGACTCTCGAGGTCGGTATCCGCCAAGTTGAGTTCCCGCGTGCTCCCCCAGTCGNCCCTTGACTTTGATCCGACAGACTCTCGAGGTCGGTATCCGCCAGGTTTAGTTCCCGCGTGCTCCCCCAGTCAGACTTGCCCCTGATCGAGCCCTTGGCGCGATCGCCGCTCGCCGTCGACGGCGGCACAGACAAGCTGTTGTTCCGGTGCTCCAGCAGGTCGTGGGTGCGCTGGCGCTGGAGGTCGACGCTGGCGCCCGCCGAGCGCAGCTGCGTCGACAGGGTGAACACGCGCGGCATCACCTTGGCGAGCACCGGCCGGACGGTCGGCAGGCAGGCGGCGACGGCGCCGGTCGACAGCTCGAGGAACGTGAACAGCGCCGTGTTGTTGTTCTCCCACGTCAGGTCGTTGGAGCCCGCGACGGCGATGAGCGTCTTGACGCGGTAGGCGGAGATGGCGCAGGGGCTACGTTTGGGTGAGGTTAGCTGGGTACCGTGGAAAGACGCCGGGAGGAGAATTCCATACCAAAGTGCCAGCGCAAAGATTCCGGCCAGGAGGATCTTGTGGTTCCTGGGCATCTGCAGCCGGAGGAGAGGCGGTATCGGTATGAGGAAGCAGGTGATGTCGGTGATCATGTTGATGACGGCGACGGACAGCCAGAGGGCCATGAAGTTCATGCACTTGCCCGGCGCGTCGGTGTCCCAGAACTTGCGGACGGGGAAGCATATGAATATCAAACAAAAAGACATGACGACGGTCCAGACTGCGAGGACCACCATGACGGCAAAGTAAAATCGGTAAAAGCGAGTGTCCTTGAAAATCCGGCAGTATTGCAAGATGATGGATATCTTGATGAGGTACATCGAAACGCTGTAAACGACCGTCGAGGTCAAAAAGGCCTCGAGACAATGTCAGCGAAGCCATATCGTCGCGGCCGTGAGCCACACTTACTTTCATGTACGAAATATAGTTTTCGTACGAGACGTCGACTCGATGTTTTCCCATGCCGTAATAGTATTCTGTACTGAAATTAGAATCTTGGAAACAACAAGATACCAAGGGCTCGTACCAAGGCTTACAGCAATTGCCGTAGCGATCAGGAAGACCTAGGTTGAAATGCCATGTTAGTAGCTCCTCTATACCCCTAATGATCGGCCCAGACTTACCCAACCGGCAACCATGACAGCATCATCTTTTCCAAACGACCGCAATAGCACATGACGTGAGTATATTCGTAGTAACAAAGCCGCCGTAGAAAGAGCAGTGCCGACAGCGACGATGATCGCGACGGCAGGCGACCTGTAATCAACCGTGTCGGTCATCGTGAGGTCGTTGATAGTGGGTGCTGCCAAGATGCGTTCGTCTGCAAGCAGTTGAAGCTCTGGAAAGGAAATGCCTGGCGGTCATTGGCTTTCTTGTGAGAAGTGGGAGAGACGGCTTGGCGTTATATCCAGGTAACTCAAATTCTCATCACAAATACATACACACAGACGCAAGCTCTCCGAGTCTCTTGTCTCTCGGTCGGAGGATTCCCCGAGGCGCCGTCGAAGATGGATGGCGGGAATCGGGATCAGGCATGAATCAAACGCGACTTGGAGAAGACATTTATGACTGACCAGTCAAAAGGACGCTAGGCAAACGATCCTTATTCCAGCTTTCAGAGAGGCTAGCCAAGCCGTCTCAAGCCATCCCAAGCCTAGCAGTCTATAGTCAGGAACACATGTCTTATGCGTGAGGAAAGCTTGTTGGGTGCTAAAGTCGGCAGGNCGCTAGGCAAACGATCCTTATTCCAGCTTTCAGAGAGGCTAGCCAAGCCGTCTCAAGCCATCCCAAGCCTAGCAGTCTATAGTCAGGAACACATGTCTTATGCATGAGGAAAGCTCGTTGGGTGCTAAAGTCGGCAGCCTTCGGAACTGGATACCCGCATGAGAAAAGACTGATGAGACAAGGACGCCGACGACGCCTGGGGAGAGTCCAGCTAGGCGGCTTAGGCCCACGGCTTAGTTTGACCCTTGAGATCTTGCTTCCCTCCCATTGTGTCATGATCTGGTGAGTGTGACATTATTCCACAGCCCCAGCGGAAAGCCTCGCACAGAGTCCGGCAAATTCAAATTCTAGATTGCCCTTCTCATATGCCGCGCGTAGGAAANCTTAGTTTGACCCTTGAGATCTTGCTTCCCTCCCATTGTGTCATGATCTGGTGAGTGTGACATTATCCCACAGCCCCAGCGGAAAGCCTCGCACAGAGTCCGGCAAATTCAAATTCTAAATTGCCCTTCTCATATGCCGCGCGTGGGAAAACGGAAAACCACCCCGAGGTGAAGACTGCTTGTGCGCGCATACTCGGTTGCGACGTCTTTCAACTTGCCGGCGTCGAATATCACACGATGCAGCTCGAACCACCAGGCTGAAGACTGCCCTGTCACGTATAGTACAGTGTAGCCGGTCAATAGCGGGCGCGAGTCACGATCCCGGGGAGTAGATCCATATGGCAAGGTTGTGACCCTGCGAGCTGAGGTCGAACTCGGCCGGGAATCAGCGTGCAGCTGGGGTTGAGATTAGATACTTTTCGGACGTGGCACTTGCAAACCACAATAGGAAGGGGCCCCTTAGGGGAAATGGCATACCCCAGATCAAGATAGATATCGCGACTGTCTTGGACTCTTGGGTGACTGCAGAGTGCATACTCCCTAGTTGGAGGGTGCAATTTCATGCATTCGAGTTTCACATCGAGAGACAGACCTTGGAGGCAGTGTTCTTACTATTATTACTAACCCAACTCAAAAACTTGCCTTTTTCTACCCCCAGAGTCCAGGCTAGGCAACTCTCACGTCGTCTCATGAGAGATGGGAGATGGAGGGTGATAAGCTTCAGCGCTGTTGAAATCTGCAGTCCGAAAAGAGGATAGACTTCCTTCGGGGAACCCATCCCATCACTGCTGGGAAACGAGCCCATAACCAGTTTCCCCCCAGTCTCATACCCCACTTTCCGTTGCCGCGATGGGCTTTCCGAATAGCACAGAGTAGTGTCGGGGCAAACGAGGGCGAAAAAAACGTAGCCCAACGGCTACATAGTTTGATTCGATCCGAGCTGCTCATCTCCAACGTGCAGTAGTTCTTGTGATCGTAGCGTAGTTTGTGATATCTGCTTACAAAGTAGGTGTGGTACAATGTCGTTTGGCTATATACTCACGTAGTGCCCAGGTAGTGCCGGTCCTGAGAGGGTCTTACGCGAAGTGTAAACGATTACGAGATTCGTCGTCGCCAGCTGTGGAAATTCCGCCGCTGTCGTTCGGTTTCTCGACTCGCCAGAGACCCTTGGCATAGGTAGGCATAGCTAACGTCCTTGGTAGCGCGGCGATGCGGATGGGATGTCTTGGATGTAGCCATCATCGCATTGTTATAAACATTTTTATGCGCCTTGCATGTGAGCTCCCACCTGCCACCTCCTCGTCCCCCCTGAATGATCTGCGCGAGCCTCACGATCACAGGACAACTCCGCGGCGCCAAGTGCCTGTAGGGCTTCCCCATGTCTGCTGTAATGATAGCGCCGTGGGGAAGCGACAATAGCTTCCAGCCAAGAATACCTACTTGTCGCAGACGCCCAAGAGCTACTACCACACGATAGGCCATACATGGGCTACACCCCATCCACGAGGTTCATTATGGTTACTAGTTCCTCAACTCAAATCAGTCTGAACCGAGTCGAAAACACGACGAACATAGAATGAACCAGGAGCAAACTACATATTGCTACAGATGCAACATACAGACAAATGTCAAGACAAAAGGTCAACCCTGTCTTGGAAGATGTATTTGTAATCGATTAGCTGGGATTGTACAAACTATCCGAGCTTCTTCGATAAAACGTGATCCTCATATGCGCCCTAGCCATAAGACGGCGCGTTGCCGATTCTTGCCAAAACTCACAATTGTAATGGCTACGAACTTGCACTTGGAGCTCCACTGGACGATGGCGACCAATCCAAGGCAAAAATTCGAGCAGGTATGTGTCCTGCCTGTCGCTTGAGGGCCTCGACGCCAAAGCGCTGCGTGCTCGCTTCAAAGGCTATGTGCCACCATGCCGGAATTCCCGAGGGCATTGCCACTACCTGTTTCTTGGTCGCCGACGAGGTCGCCTTGAACAGTGCTGTCATCAAGACCAACCCCTATTTCACAGAAAAATCTGCCAATCATCCGGGTTCTTGATATAATACCTTGTCAAAATAAGCCATTAATGCGGATTGCGATGGGCCAGATGGGCATGGAGAGATTGCGCTTCCGATACCCAAGACTTTGAATGGCTTTACTTCTAAACAACGTTCACGACCGATTCAGATTGAAAATATCTTTATGAGATGGCGCAAGAAGGGCCTGCTCAACTTCTTGTGAGCAAGAAATGACTGGCGCGTGGGGGATGCTGTACACTCTAGGAGTCCCTGGCACCACTGCCATTATGGTGATTTACGGATCAGAGGATTCTTCATGTTCACGTCCCTTTGGTGCAAATTAAATCTGGCATAAAAATTCCGAATCCTTCTTAAGCAAATCAGCTACACTGTGTTTTCGAAACTAGCTAGATATGTCCTCCGGATTCTGTAAACCGCATCACATGATGAATCGACTGCTATCATACCGGACTTTCTTGTAGCCACATGTGGCACTCACGAAACCGAATTCATGGTCGTTTCTGCAAGATGGAAGCTTATCGATTTCTTCCGCAAAAGTTTCCCTGCATTCTCCATCACCACTCCACTCATCCTCGTCCAGCGCTGTCTCAAAGATCATATTTGCCACAGATGCAATTGATCCTCCACGTTCCAGGAAAGTTCGAGTGGCAGGAGGCCATTCGGATTGATTAGTGCTCAAAACCGAAAAAACCTCGCGTTCAGAAGGGATCCTGTCTCGTCGGAGACACTCGGCAAAGTGGTTGTAGATATTTACGAAGCCTTGCCGCATCGACTTGTTCGTCTTCAGGTTGTTTTGAACGTTGAAAGACAGGTGTCTGAATTGATGCACATTCCAGCTTACCCATTCTGGTCCGGTACATAGCTGGATCTCGCGGCCCATCATGTCGTAGCGGATTTCAGCAGCACAAAGAAGGGCAAACTTCATTCGAGGACTAATGAAGCCCCCGAGGCAATCACCACATGTACAGCCATACTTGAGTTGCAGCGTCTTCCGTATTGCTGAAATGTCGAATCCACCGGGTCTACGGATATGCTCATCCTTGACCGCCACTACTGCCTCGATGTCCTGAGGCGAAAGAGTCGAGAGGTCAAACGCCGAAAACTGCTGAAACGCAGCTATGCTTGCAATAGCCGAGGCCGGATAGCCGGTGAAGTCATCAGAGACCACGACAGTCATCATCATGAACTGTCGTCTGGTCCTCTGGTCATCCAGATCTCTCTGAAGCGCTTCGGCCGCCGTGTACCCTTTGCGATTCCTCAAGGTAGCTGCCTGGGGAGCTGCTGCTAGGATAAATTGGACCAGCTCTGGTTGATGGCACAGTGAAGTTATATGGAGCAGGGCATTGTCATCGAGACCGCACTTCTGATTCTCGAGGCCATTGGACAAAGCTGCTCGTACGTTGCTGATGCAGTCCTTTTCATCAATTTCCGGGTCGTCCAGTTTTTGGTACAGCTCTTCCAGAATGGGTGAAATTACATCGTCTCCGGATCTCTCCTGTGGCTCTTGGTCCTGTCCAGACCTCAATTGACGGGATGGATGCTCAACCGAATCCGTGAATGCGAGCCAAGACGACGTACCGACTCTTCGAAATCCTAGAGATTTCCAGAAAGATTGAGCGATTGCTTGGTGTTGCTCCAGCGGCACCTGGGAGCCTTGAGCTTCCGAAGTCAGAACGCCCGGCTTGACTAGGGCAAAGAAGCCAACACTCGGGGCAACCTTTTCTCTGGTCTTCTCCAAGATGGCTTTGACGATCTGACTTGCTACACCTTGTCGTCGCCGTTTTTGGTCAACCTGTATTTCTTCAAAGAGAAGGAGATCGCCGCGGTTGAGCTCCTTGCCCCAGACGCCGGTGCCTTTCAGGATGTCATGCTGGTAGTAATCGCTTTGAAGACGTCCATATCGATCGAAGAGCTCAAATGCGAGGTCTGAAGTCTCCTCTGAAGGCTCTTCCATTTCAGACCAGAACGACATGCGCATCTGACCACGTCTGATGAGTCTTGCAACGCAGGATCCGATTTTGCTGTCCTTCGACGATGGTGCAGCAGTACCACGAATGGTTTCCAACCACAGGTGTTCTGTTTCGTAGTCGCCTTCATCATCCTCGTCGTAGTCATCATCTTGGTTGGCCTCTTGGTCCTCATCATGGCCACGACCGAATTCCCTAATCAACCAGTTCTTGTNTTTTGCTGTCCTTCGACGATGGTGCAGCAGTACCACGAATGGTTTCCAACCACAGGTGTTCTGTTTCGTAGTCGCCGTCATCATCCTCGTCGTAGTCATCCTCTTGGTTAGCCTCTTGGTCCTCATCATGGCCACGACCGAATTCCCTAATCAACCAGTTCTTGATTAGAACACAATTCATTCGCCCAATGAAGGGAAGCTAAGATCAGAGACTTACTGAGGAACAAGTGCAGGGTCTCTAGGAGAGTCGTGCTTGTGCTCAGTGGTGGGAGATGCTGGACCGGAGGAGACGCCAGCTCCGTCTCCATCCATTCCCCTCAACTCTCGCAGGATGTCTTCCATGGAAAGAGGGGGCTTTGGATCATTTCTGGCGGCTTTGAGAGCCGAACCCAGCTTGATTTCGATGCGGAGTTGCTGATCAGTGGCATCTGGAGCAGCGCCCTCGGCGGCGGGGACATCGTTGGACT